>JAMKQA010000986.1:0-34484 GCA_024699735.1 Posidonia australis | reverse complement strand
CATATTTAGTTATATTCTTTTATTTTTCACTATCAACATTTTATTTTTTTCTATATGTTTTATTAAATGGTTAAACCACAAACCGAACCGAACCAAACAGATTTTGAATGGTTCGGTTTGGTTCGGTTTCAATAGATAAAATGGTTCGGTTCGGTTTGAAAATTGTTCAAACCGAATTATATGGTTTGATTTGTGGTTTTGTCACAAACCGAACCAAACCGAACCGTGCCCACCCCTAAGAGTAAGAGTCGGAGGTGGTAACATACCCTATGAGTGCATGTACACAATCAACTGAGCGCTTGAGAAAGTATTAGGATAGATCTCTTGATCTTCCGATGAACCATGACCATCAAATCCACTAAAGCGTCAACCACCTCTACTAAACTTAGCCATCTAATACCGTAAACAATACATTAAAATATTCATATAAGATTCATCTAATATACTGAATAAATAAGGAACCAATATGAAAACCGCAAGTAAATTTAAACAAGGAACTTGATGGTACTTAGAAACATAAGAACGACCACATTATTAAATAAGAATGCCATGACGAACCTGTCATCTAATTTGTTAATGTTTTATATCATCTTAATTGGTTGATATATATATCAAAATTCAAAAACAAAACTTTCTTAAAATAACATATCAATGTGTCATTGCCAATATATCTCTACAGAATCTAAGTGCAAAAAGAGAGTACAAAGCAAAATAAAGAAGAAATATACCAAAATGACAAGAAAATCTCCTAGTCTTTGTTACTATAGTCGACACACTCTTTTTGTTTATTTTCTTCATTATCTTCATCTTTATCTTTTACAAATATTCCTTCTTCCTTGTCAGCTTGCCATATATAGCACTGAATTAGGTGGAATCATAGAGACTTTGTCAAGAGTATCGTCTACAACTATCAGTAGTGGAGGTTTGTAGTCAAGTTCCTATTAGCCTTCAAACTTGTTATTTGGAGCTTCATCGGTCACAACAATGTAAGCACGTGTTTTGATCTTTATCACACCAAAATAATCATCTTTCTTTCTTTTTCTTGAAACTTGAGGTACATAATAGACTTGATCAGCCTATGAAGTTAACATAAATGGTTTGAATCTCCTCAAGTATTTAATTGGTATAACGTTTATAATATCATATTTGAAGTCGTGTATGACTCCCTCACACTACAACAAAATTGAAAATCAATGATAATGAGAAAATGTCGCTAATAATTTATAAACCACCACTAAAAAGTATCAACAGTGTTTATCAAACTACCACTAATAAAGCAGTGGTTAATTTTCTTCAGTCACATATAATTAAGTGCATAATTTTTTTGCCACTTAAAAAAAATAATGATTAATAGATTTGCCACAACAATGTCACTAATGAAGTAAAAAATTGTCACCTTTATCTATTTCATTTTGTCACTTTAGTTTTAGTGACTAACATGATCAGTCACTAGTACAATACCATTGACAATTAATTTTCGACACTAATATAATATTAGTGATAGTTAATTTTCAATGCTAATACAATCAATTATAGTAATGGATGTCATTGGTCATTAAATATGATTTTAGAAACAATTACATGACACTAAAATTAGGCAACAATCAATCATTTGTTGGTGATATTTTTCACATGTCACTGAAAAATATAACAATTGATTGAAGATTAGTGACAACTATTAGTCATCACTAAAAGTCATTCTTCTTATTATACAACAAACTCATTTATTCATAGGAAATTTTATAACAAACCTGAGAAAACATATAATAATAATAATCTCCATCACCAACAAAATTACAAGACCATCGCATAATCAATATCAAAGCCTAACAAACGGTAGCATACAATTAGGTATAACCTTAAAATATATAATTCTCATAAGAAAGTTTAAACAAGAGAAAAACAAAAATCTCACACATCAAGTCCTCATCATAATGAAAAGTCATACACTTGCACTTTGTTTTGCATTTTCAACCTAACAAAATCGAAGAACGTACAACTACCATGACAAAGAAGTTCATTAAAAGATAAACAATGTTGCAAAGTTTGACATTTCAAGCACTCACCCTAATGAGTAATGTATACTCCTGTAATGACCCATGTCGCTACTCTCAAGTACTATTAGCCTAAATAAATTAAACATAAATAAATGTGTAATTTATAGAAAATAAAGGCTATTTAAAGCATTTAGACTACCCAAAACCTACGTTGAACGATTAGGAGACTCCAATTATATGCACTACTGTAACGCTTCAAACCCGGGCACGTTACCTAAATCATAGTATCATAAGCAAAATTACATTAATTACAGTAAAAATTAAATAACTGCAACTAAGGCTCACCTCCAAGAAACAATGTGCAGCTAGAAGCTCCGACTCCGGCATCGGAATTCAACTGCACCTGAAAACCAAACAAGCACGCGTGAGTGACATCTAAGTCACCTAGTACGCACCTCAAACACACAAACCACAAAATCTCTGGAAAACTATAAAACTCAGCTTTTTAATTTCCAAAGTTTGGTTTTTTTTTGAAAATCCATTTTTCCTTTTTAAAACATCATTCTATTTTTTTTCACTTTGTTTGAAATCACTTGGGAATTTAATCCCAAATCCAAACTCTTTTCAAAACCCATCTTTCTTTTCTTTCTAAAATATTTGGAATTCATTCCAAAACATGCCCTTTTTCAACACTTGGGATTTCTTCCCAAAATCAAAATCATTTTCAAAACTCATATTCCTGACCAGATCCAACCTAAAACACAATGCCTTTCGGGCTCAAAACCAAAATCATAAAAACTGGCTGGTAATTGGTTAAAACATAATTCTTGTTTTATTCTAGGATTTTAGGACCATTCATAAGTCCAATCCTAGACAAACCACATTTCTTTTCATTTCTCAAAATCACATTCTTTCCTTATTCATTTCTACTTTTCTTTATTGATGTTACCTTGATTAGGGGTAACCAGGTACACAAGCAGTAGGTGAGGACATCATTTCCTCTACCTTCCTGCATTGCCGCAGTGAAATTCCCTGTGCGGGATACCACCACCCCGGCTGACCGGCCTCAATCATTTTCATATATGCACGGGGATACGTCTTTGTCTAACGCCCCATCGGTGATCCAAACAACTAGGTACAACGACCCAGGGTCAGCCTACATCGTCGGTGACCTGAACAACTAGGTTCAACAACCTAAACTCAACCTACACCGTCACGAGCTCGGTGACCCGAACAACTAGGTTCAACGACCTAGGCTTAGCCTACACCGTCTTAAGCTCGGCAACCATAGTCGTGTCTGGCAACTGGTTCATTGGAGCCTCATACTCTTACCACGTTGTTGACACCAACCCCTGTGGTTCCTTAACACATTATTAGTGTTTCATTTTCAAAACTCTTTAAGCTTTTTTTTTCAAAACAATTTCCATTTCATTCTTTTTCATTGCAGGAATCTGTTTCCATGCAATACTTGACCCTCCACTGGGGTCCCAACTCAATTCTTGAAAAATCATGTGTTATAAAATCACAATTGGGTCTCATGCTCAAAACCATACACAATCAACCATTTTATTCATTTATAGGGTCTAAAACCCAAAACAAAGCCCAAATCCACTTATTTGGGTTCTATATTCCTCCATGTCATCTACATGGGGAAAACATCATTAACATATGCTTTACATACTCTTAAAACCATTTAAAACCTTTCTTTTTTTCATTTTATAATCACATTTATATATATATCAGGGCTAGGGCAAAATTGGCTGACCAAAACCAGGTTCGATATACTAAAAATCCTTGGTTCGGTATAACGAAAGTCCCTGATTAGGTCGACTGGATGATTTTAGTCTACTGAAACCAGGTATCCTGGCTTAATCTGACAGAAATTCGGTATGCTGAACCCAGTTCGGCATGCCGAAATGCCCGAAACTAGGGCACCTCCCCTGTTTCAAGCCTTGAGTTCGCGGGAACTGGGAGCCTCCAGCGGACCCCCAAGACACACATCATTAAATACGAGTAAATCATGGGGTATAGACCCTTGAGTCTACTTCATCAATCCATTAACCATACATCGAGATATAAATTCCCAAAGGAAACATTCTCAAAGTTAAACCTTAAAATACTTATGGTATTTTCTACCAAAACTCACGAAATTCATACAACCTAGCATGATCTCTACACAGTCTCATCATTTATCACATTTCCATCATTCCTACTATTTTTCTATGATTTTTCATGCATTTTACACCGATTTCATGCATTTAACCCATTTCCGAGGGAACATGGAATGGAGGGAAAAGAAGGGGTCGCGTACCTCTTCCGGCGAGCTTCTCCCTACTCCGGCGAGCTCCTCCTGCCCTGGCGAAGCCTCGACGATCCTCGGCCTCCAGCAGACGCTCCTTCTTTCTCTTTCTCTTCTTCCCAGCTCGTCTCCCTCTTCACAGCCTCCCCTTCTACTCAATCTCCTCTCCTCTTTATCTCCTCCTCCTCCCGCATGACGTCGGCCATCCATCCCGTCGGAGAGGACGGGGAGGCACGGGCTGTTGGCGGGTGGTGGCACAGGTGTGGGTGGGGGAGAGGAGGAAGAAGAAGAAGAAGAAGAGGAAGATATATGCCCGTGGGGAGAGAGAAAGAGAGAGAGAAAAAAGAAGGGAAGAAAAAAAAAGAAAAGACAGGCGTGCAAACTGAGACAACTGTGCATCCCCAAACCGGACCCCACATGGGTCCCTAGTCACAAGCAGGTGCACAAAAAGCCAACCACAAGCTCACACAACCAAGAAACAACAGATTATCCATTAATAAACCATTTATACAATATTACAACTAATTATATGGTTTACAATTAAAAATGGATAATCAAGCCAAGATGTCACAACTACAGACAACAAATGCTACTCACTTACACCTGTAATTAAAAACCACAAGAAGAATATGTGAGTGACCAAAAAAGCGAGTGAGGAGGAGAGTGACCGGGTCTGAGAGGAGAGTGATCGAGAGAGTGTTAGAGTGTTTAGGGACCGTCGGACGACTAAGAAGAAGAAGAAGGAGGACTGGATGAGAAGGAGATGGAGGACGGGAGGAGGAGGAGGAGGACTAGAGAACTTCGTCTCGTTAGGGTTTAGGATTTTATAACTTAAATGGGATATAACAATATATCATATAAGGGTATTAGATATATATATTATATTTTATATTTACACTAAAATAAATAACGCTTATATAATGGGTAAACGGGTGATGGGTAGATAATTACCCTTACCCGTACCATATGAGACAATAAGTAAAGTGGGTGACGGATAAACAGGTAATGAGTTAAAAAAATGTTAACCCTTACCCGTATAAAACGGGGCAGGTTGGGGCCGGTTGTTGGTAAATACCCTCTCTGTTTATGGGCCTATGAGTAGTCGAGTACGATTGACTAGGTTGAGGTTCAAGGGTTGAGGTACTATCTAGACCTAGCAGTATTGTGGTAGCAAACCTAGGAGGTAGGATACCTCTATGTACCTGTGCATGATAGGCTAGTTACTTCGGTTATTGAGATTTGAGGTGTTGACTGGACTTAGAGGTGAGAGAGACTCTAGTTGTGCTGGGCACTCTGAGACTAGGACGCCAAGAAGGTGGACCTTGTGGTGTTTGGCTAGTGCAAGTAGTTGTACGTGCCTCGCTTCTGATGACATTCTGAGAGAAGACAACTTCTTCGAGGAGGGTTAGCTTTGTAGAGGAGTCCAGCCTTAGAGAGGTTAGCTTGCCTAAAGAGTGTTAGTGACTTTTCTAAGGAGGGTTAGCTTTGTAGAAAACTTCGAGATGGATAGGCTCCTTGTAGGGTGGCTTGTCTGTGGCAATGCAAACACCGTTGGTCGTGCCTCAGTAGACTGCTTGAGGTCAGTATTGGTTGCTTGGCGTTAGGCAATACGACACACTGTTGTTTGGTTTGTTGTGATTGTTATTTTCTGAGCATTGATTCAGGTAATCAAGCTCTGGTTTAGAGAAGACCGTGGTTTCTCAACCTTAGTTTTGTGGTTGTTTTGTGTTGTTGTTGTGGTGTTCTGGATGCAATAGAGTGTATTTAGACACCGTTGATTGTCTGATCCGTACAGAGAAAGTGTGTAGGTTCAGATTGTGTAGTTTTGATTATTTAAGATACCGTTGACTGTTTGATCCGTATAGAGAAAGTGTGTAGGTTTAGACTGTGTAGTTTTGAGTATTTAAGATAGCTGAGTACTCCGTACTGCTTTAAGTTTTCAGCGTGTGATTGGTTTTGGTGGTTTAATACTAGTACTAGACTTAATAGTGGATTACCTTGTCATGGTTCTTGGTGGCATCTAGGTGGGATGTCTATTTCCTCAGTTTTTGGCGTGGCTTTGGAGCTTGGTATCTTTTGATTTATTTTCTGGTTCTGTCTTGTCGAGTTGGCTTTTGGTTTAGTATTTAGGTAGGTGTATACTAGATGATCTTTTTAGTAGACATTCATGTATGCTTTGTTGATATTTTTGATAAGTACTGGATAAGAGTAGGAGTTATTGCTAATGTACTTAGAGAGAAGTCATATTACCACACATCATATGTTAGTTATAACATTTTAATTTATACATTTGGATTAAGTAATGGCTGAAAAATCAAGTAGCATTCTCGCTTTTTCCAACATGATTTGGAGATCAAGATTCTCTCAAGACTCAAGTCTAGTAGATGGAAATTCCAGATAACAGATATTCCATAGGAACATAGCTTAAGAGCTGGGCTTAACGTATTTCTTTTCATGAATTCTTCAATCTCAAATGTGTGGGATACAATACAATGGCACCATTACGTGAACATGCGTTCTTCTGGAGCTATATCTTTGTAATGTTCCTTCAGCCACGTGTAAACCAACATAACCTCATGCATATTGTTGAACCAATCGAAGCCCAAGAATCACAATCAATAATTGGAGGCTGTTGGATCAATAATACAACAATGCTAAGGCGTACTAGTCTATCCATGTAATGATGTGAGGCTACATATGGAATGAATCAGCTCTCCGTCCAACCAGAAGAGTCCAGAGACCATGGCCCTCCTCAAATTTGAGGCTGCCCAAATAAGAAGAATGAATGGTTACGTCAAACTACTGGTGTGGATGGTCTTGGACTCGTGTTCGTACCATTGATTGCACTTTTAGTTCCACTTACATAGTTAATCTCATCCAAATTTAAATAGCGTCAAGTTGTTGTTTGAAGTAATTAACCATAGATGATTGCGTTACAAGCAATTGGACTGATGTGGACAAATGCATATATTTGATATATTGCTTATTCATATATCAATTATATAAACCAATATAGACAAGACAAACATAATCTATTCGTGGAGTTTACAATAAGTTTTTTTTTTTTTTTTTTTTGTAATCGGTAAGTTAGTATTAATAGTTCTCTTGATTATGCAAACCACCACCAAGAGATAATCAGTATCAAATTACAAGTCAAGCGGAACCATGTGTTCCGGCCAAAAGGCTCAACAAAAAAGGTTTCAGCAAAAATAGCACATTTTGTTCATTTCGATTAACACAATATTAATCATTGAATATGTTCTTCTTCTACAGGAGCTAGAGGAGATTGAATATTGTCAACCACTGGCCTAGAGCTATGTGGAGCTGATGGTGCTTGCTCCAAATCTCTATTTTGCTTAGAAGATGATACTGAGCGAAGGATCTCTTCTTTCTCAAATCCTGTGCTTAGATTTACTATCCAACAATGAATCAAAGAAGTAATATCATTGACAAGTAAATTGAGGTTTTTACTACTTCTCCTGAATATTCTATTATTTTGTTTCTTTGATATAGTCCACAGTATAACTTGAATCAAGGTATAACAACCTTTCAAAGGAATATCAAATTTCAATTTAGGTGGAAATATGAATAAGTCTGCAATTTTAAAAATTATAGGATATATAGATCTAAGAATGAAAGCATTCCAAATAGTACTAGTAAAAGGACAATGAATAAATAGATGATTAATAGTTTCACTATGTCCATTACAAAATATACATAAGTTAGGTCCAGTTCATCCTCTTTTACATAGATTATCTTTAGTAAGTGCTTTGTTAAAAAGAACCAACCATGTAAAAAGTTTTATTTTAAGTGGGACCTAACTTTTCCAAATTACCTCAGATAATTGAATCCTGAGCCCTCCATCATTTAAGAGTTTATAATAGGATTTTACAGTAAAGTTCTCAATAGATGGAGTCCAAATCATAATGTCATTTTCAAGAAGTAAATGTGTATTGTTTAAGATTTGCGTTAAATAATCAACCTGATCCTGAATAGATGGGTAGTTATTATTTGATATGGGGCTAGAGAATAATCTGCCAAAATCAAATCTAAAAATCTCTAAAAAAATTTTAACAAATGCTTTTTTGTATTTTGCAAGTTTAAATAAGTCAGGTAAGACATGTCTGAGTTTTTCCCCTTTCCACCACCTATTTTCTAAGAAAATTGTACTATTTCCATTTTTAACTTGAAAGGAAGAGAAACAATTTACAATATCAAAACAACACTTGATTTCTTGCCAAAGAGGGGAAGATCTACCAGCTGATGTGTTCAAAATAGCACCAGGCCATGCTCTTGATAAGTACCTAGCTTTTATTAGTTCTTTCCATTTTAAGGTGTAAGAACTAGATAATAGCTGCCACAACAGTTTACTTTTAAGTGCCAAATTGAAGTGTCTAATATTTATAATTCCCCAACCTTTTTGAGCTTTTGGTCTACAGATAGATGCCCACTTAGCCAAATGACAGGAAGTGCTTGAAGAAGAGTAAGATTTCCAAAGAAATCTACATCTAAGTTTATCAATTTCTTTTTCCACCTTAGTGGGAAGGTGAAGAACTGAAAGGTAGTATGTAGGAATGGCTGTAAGTACTGCATCGACAAGAGTTAGTCGCCCCCTTAAGGATAAGTATTTTGCCTTCCAAAGAGATAAGTTTTTTGAAATTTTCTCGATTACTGGGGGTCTATTCATTGAGATTGGCTTTCTTGAAGTGTAAAGGAAGTCCAAAGTATTTGAATGGCAAGACTTCTGTATTACATCCAAGGATATGGAAGGACCTAATGAAGAGGTTGTTTGGTACTTCAATACCAGTGAGAGAGGACTTATGAAAATTAATTTTCAATCGAGAGTAGAACTGAAAACAATATAATATTCTCTTCATGTTTATTATATTTTCCTCTCTTGCAGATAGAAAAAGAATAGTATCATATGCATATTGGATATTTAATATATTAGGCCCTCCATTTGGGAATTGTATCCGAGAAATGATATTATTATCTATAGCAAGGGCTAACATCCTATTCAGGATATGTGTAGCTACAATGAAGAGAAGTGGGGACAGGGGATCTCCCTGTCTCAGACCATTTGAGGCTTTGAAGTATCTCTTAAGGGAGCCATTCACTAGAATAGAAAACCTAGCATGATTAATGCACATCTTGATCCAAGCGATCCATTTAGCTCCACATCCTAAACCTTGAAGAGAATCTAATAAGAAATCCCAATTGATATTATTAAAGGCTTTCTCAAAGTCTAGTTTTAAGATAAACCTAGGGATTCCAGCCACTTTCATATAATGTAATGTTTCCTGGGCAACCAGGAAAATGTACCTTCCCGAGAGAAAAGCACATTGAGAATTATCAATGATATTGTTAAGAGTGGGAGTGAATCTAGTTGCTAGAGTTTTTGTGATAATTTTGTATAGACTATTTACTAAATTAATAGGTCTAAAATCTTTTATACATTGTGCACCCTCCTTTTTTGAAATTAAGGAGATAAAAGTCTGATTAATAGGTGCTAGGTATTTAGAATCAGAGGTAGCATGAAGGTGTTGAAAAACTTCTAGAATGACATACTTAATGGTCTCCCAGAATTGCTGAAAAAAGCATAGTGGAAAACCATTTAGGCCTGGAGCCTTTTCACCAGGTAATTGACCAATATTTTGTGTATTTCTTCCATAGAGAATGCATCTTCCAGAACCTCTGGATTCATAATCTTAATAGGTATCAGAATATCCCAGTTCAAAGGGGGAATGTTCCTTTTAGGCTTATTGAATTGCCAGGTAAAATGATTTTTTATTTCCTTGCAGATTATAGATGGAGAGGATATCATATTATCCCTGATATTAAGGGAATAGATGACATTTATTCTCCTACGACATTTAACCATATTGTGGAAGAATGCTGTATTTAAATCACCTTCCTTAAGTCATTGGATTCTAGACTTCTGTATGCAGTAAGCATCTTGTTCTTGGAGCAATAAATAATGTTCGGCCTTAAGTTCTCTCTTTTTACTCCATAGGTCATCTTGTATCAAAGAAGATTCAGCTAGGGAATCGATGTGAGATATCTGGGATTCAATAGACATTAACCTATTTTTCCTTTCTTCCCTGACTGGGCCAATCCAATATTTATTTGTTTTTTCAAGGATTTAAGTCTGTATGCAAATTTAACCATAGGGGATGGGGAAACACATATATTAGAGGACCTTTGCCAACAATTCTCTATGAAATAAGTAAATCCTTCAATGTGAAACAAGGATTTATAGAATTTAAATGGGGTGGGGCCCCAATCTATGGGAATAGTATTGAGAATAATGGGTATGTGATTAGATACCACCCTGACCTTTCCCAAACAGTAAGAGTTTGGATATTTGGTTGACAAATCAGAAGATATAAGGAATTTATCTAGTCTAACCATGGTAGGCTGGGCTTGAAGATTAGACTAAGTGTATCTACAATTATTAGGAGACATGTCTAATAAACAATTATTTTCAATAAAATCATTGAAACCTTTCATGGAAGGTGATATGCCACATCTAGAGGAATGTTCATATGAATATCTTATTAAATTAAAATCTCCCCCTATGACCCAATTATAGTTAACCATTTTATTAAGGGAATCCAATTCCTCAATAAATGCAATTTTTAATCTGGGATCACAGGGACCATAAACTCCTGTGAGCCACCATTCATAACCATCAGAATAATTTTCCAGTTTCAAAGAAAGGCTGTAGGTGGCAACTATAGTGTTACATAGTTTATAAATTTTATCATCCCATCCTATGAGAATTCCCCCAGAAGCCCCCAATGAGGGAAGAAAGGACCATTTATTTAATAAACCTCCTCCTAAGGTTCTGAGGAGGCTGGAGGAACATGATTCTGATTTAGTTTCACTAATTATAACAATGTTACTTTTATTTGATGTAACTAAATTGCGAATAGCTCTTTTTTCCCACTATTACCCAATCCTCTAATGTTCTAGGCA
The DNA here is from genome assembly GCA_024699735.1 of Posidonia australis. NCBI lineage: Eukaryota > Viridiplantae > Streptophyta > Magnoliopsida > Alismatales > Posidoniaceae > Posidonia > Posidonia australis. Next base: position 23,210 of record JAMKQA010000986.1, on the reverse strand, counting down.
AAGATAATCATTTATCTTGGGATGATATATAAAGAGAAGCAAAGTTCTCAACTAAACAGGAGTCATCATTAAGATTTATATGTGCTAATCCCTGCTCCTCTCTGACAGTATCAAAGAAATTCTTGACCTATTCTTGGTTATTTAGAGATATTCCTAATTTCCCATAAATTTTTTTAAAGTGATCATAAGAGTCTCAAGAGAGAGCATCATTCAGTAAATGATTAAAGTTATCCTCAGTATCAGAACAAGTAGATTCAGAATCTTGTAATGTGGTAGTGTTGTTTACAGGGAAATTATCATGCTTAATAGAATTTGTAACATAAGTAATATTGTTATTACCTAGGGCATGGATAAGGGTTGGTGGGTGGGATTCAGAGGTAGCTTCATTTGAACCACCAAAATCATCCTTCTCCAGACAATCATATACAGCCAACACTTTCTTCAATTTGGCCATTGATAAGTTCCTTGCTCTAATTTTAGCCTCCACAAATTTGGATGTTTCGTCCACAGTATGAGAAAAGTCAAGTGGAGGTGGTTGAGTAGATAAAGAGGTTGAAGAATTGTGACCGCCCCCATGAGAAAGGGGAGTGGGAGTAGGAAGGATACTAGCTGAATCAGTAGAAGGATGTAGGTCCACACATTTTTACCATTTCTGGAGCTTTTATTACCTTTGCCTCCTCTCCACCCTTTGTTATTTTTAAATGGTTTGCAGATAGGACGCAAACCACTGGAACCTGATTGTGCTGGAGGGGGATTAGTGGGCCAAGTAGGGAGAGTCTTAGAGGTGGGTGCAGAAGGGGAACATATGTCCCAACTACGCCTAAATTTGATAGGATAAACAATATTCCCAAAAGCGAAAAATCTGCAGTTAGGGATGTCTTTGCCCGAGTGAACCCTGATCCGGACTCTGGAATACCCAAGGAATTTCGCAAAATCAATGGATAAATCAACTTCCAACAACTCAGCAAAACCAGATATCATATGATGAAATATCTCTACAATCTAAAGATGGTGAGGTATTCCTTCAAGTCTAATCCACACCCCTTCTTCCTTCAGGGTAAAAACCGCATTAGAGTTGGGGGACCAGGGGATAAAGGAAGCAGATATCATCTGAAGAGATGATCCATACATGTTAAGGGTTTCATTCCTAGCTTTAGTGGAAGGAAAAACCAATAAAAACTTTCCTGGAGAGAAAATCTGCACCTCCACTTTAGAGGTACAGGGCCAGCAAGCACGAATATGTTCTTCTAGTGCCTCCTTTGTGAGGTGAGGGGAATGACAGGTAACTATGGCACTGCGTGATAAAGATTGATAAAGGTCACACACAGCTTCAAAAGGGGGTAAGATGGTGGGGTTGTGAGGAGATAGGCTAGTCATACTGTGAGGAGGTGTAATGGAGGCTGAAGAGTCTTGAAAAAAATTACATAGTGCTACAGAGTGAGTAGGAGATTTGCACTTAAAACAAACACCTGAGAACTTACAAAATCTTTTGATAGGCCCTTGTAGTCCACAACTAAAGCATCTCCTCGACAAACGGCAGAAGCTTACCTTAGGAGAGCAGGTTTTCTTCTTAGCTACCACCTTCCAGTCACCTCCCAAGTCCTCTGGAGTTGAAGAGGAAGTACTAGTGCCACACAAAGCACCGGGCGCAGTAGAGGAGAAGAAAGGCTTAGCTGGGGAGGAGAGAACTGAAAATCTTGTGCCAGTGACGAGGTATCTCTCACCAGAAGGTAGTGGAGAGGGAGAAGAGTCACTAAAATGATCACGGATGTCAGAATATATCTACTTGTCAGAGATTTTCTCCGTATTGGAAGAAAGCCCACTAGAGAGCAAAGAAACATAAAGTGGTTTCTTATAAGGTTCGTAGGAAATATTCAAAATATTAATGTCATGAGAGAGAGAATTACTGTGCGCATTTATTACCACAGATAGACCGTCGTCAACTTGGGAATCCAAAAGTCCCGTCGAAACAGAGGGAGGATTAGTTTTGTCATTAAATATTTGGACCAACCAATCCCCAGAGTAATTAAGAGGAAGTTCCTCAAGATAATGGGAATTATTATCATGTAACGTAGTAAAAATCGATGGTTTATACGTCGTATAATCCCACAAAGAAGACGAGGATGCAACAGAGATACTGGCACCCATGTCAGAGCCTAGGGAAGCTGCCCCCTGTGACTTCCCTTGACCAGCAGGGGAGACGGCGGTCCATCGACCACCGATCGGCATAGGGGTTGCCAGGGTCGGAGAAGAAACCAGACTAAAAACTTCATCAGATAAAGAAGAAATAAAATTTTCCACTATCAAACATGACATTTCCATTGAATCATAAGATTTACACCTACTCATATCAGAGAGATCTTGATCGCAGGAAGAAACACAGAAAGAATCATGGTTGTATAGAGGCGTCTCTATTTTTTTAGATCTCTTACTATTAGTACGAGCAAGATCAGAGTAGTAATGCATTGAAAAACGATTGTCTTTCAAAAAAGAAACCATATTCATCTCAGAATCAAAATAACATCTATTAAGATTACGCAGCCAGCTAAAAGATATGTTTAGAGATCGAAAAATAATGTCAATAACCAGATCTGGTCGATCCCCGGGCAACGTCTATGGAGAGGATAAAGAATCAGATCTGATCTGAAGCAACAAAAATAGCCCAAAACATGGCCAATCCAATCATATTCCCCTCGACCGATCATCGCAGAAACCATAGAAAACAGGCTCAGGGGGGATACCAGAAGAGGAATCTGGTTTTACAGAAAGGAGGGAAGAGAGGGTCTTCCCGGATCCACGTACTTGAGCGTGTGTGGACGATGAGGAGGGCACAGCCTTGCCGGACCGTCGAGAAAACGTAGGTAAAACAGAGTCATCAGAGTCACCCTCGTCAAGAAGACGGCTCTTGAAGGGCTTCCACTCAAAACTAGTCGCAAGGTGAAGCAGATCTCGAGGGCGGGAGTGACCAGAGCCCCTCCGGGGATGGTTTCGCTTTCCCATTCTTCTAAGATGGTTTACTGTGTTCTGTTACTTGGTTAGTTCACAATAAGTCTTACAAACTATTTTTTACAAAGCTTCATGTTGGAATTTTCATTCCAATGTAGATGAAGTTGATTTCTTTGTCTTCCTTAACAATGAAGGCGTTCTATTTGCTTTTATAGAGAAGTAGTAAGCCTACTACAGTCCATGAATCTTTCACTTTGATTCAACTAGTGATCATTAGAAACATGCCAAATCGAAGAAAACAAGTGCCAACTGTGTAAGGATGAAATTCGATATTAAACACTTGCTGGATATTCATATTCAATTAGTTTATAATATAAAGGACCATTTGCCAATCGAAATGCTTTTATTTGATTTACAAATTGTGGGTACTGGTAAGACTTTTTGGGATTGTTATGTCAATTATTTAACACAATCACTTTGCATTTGTTGATTATTTCGCAACGACTTCCTAGCTTTAGGACTCCTCCTTGGAAATTCATACTATTTATTATTGGATTCTCTACATATATATCATTAGAAATAATTGAAATTATAAGTGTATCTATATATTTTTCACAAATAATCAGTATATCCATGTATTTTCCATCATCTACATGCACACCTTTGTCATTACCTAATTGGAGAATTCTATGTATTTGTTTAGTAGGTAATGATAAAGCTATCATTCTAAACCTAGTAAAAAAATGTCAACAATACAAAAAGTTGATAAAAATGATAGAACAATTAAGAAGTAAACAAATGTGGTAAAAAGTCAATTGTCAAAGAAAGTCACAAAATACAATTGTAGATTTGAAAATCAATGTAAAATAGTCATGGCTTAGTAGATAAATACACAAATTCTTTTATTAGGTAACAGCAAGAGTGTGTTGCAACATGTGCAAGAGTACAGGAGTGTACCATTTATTTGTGGAATTACAAGGATACACCAACAATGTTGGCTATTTCCAAAAGTATTAAAATAAACTCAAAAGAATAATCAAAGAATATTATAAATTAAAAAGTCTCATGTAATCCTTTATTGTTTTTCATCTCATTTAATTAATCCTTAAAGTTTTTTTTTATTTTTTCATTTTTTATGAGTCCAAACCAATGTTTTAAAGGTTAGTTTCGTATCAAACTTCGAGAAGTTGAAAAATAGATATGTGTTGGTAAAATGTCAGTATCATGTTGGTGGAAACATAATAAAAAATCCGCATTTTTTTTTAGAAAACTTCCATGTCGATGTCGTGTCAGAGTTATATCGGTAAATTGAAAATAAGACACATATCGATGAAATTTCGGCAACACGCGTCGACATTTGGTATTATGGTCCAAACACATGTATGCAACATAACATATGAAGGTACAAGTATAAATGTATGTAATATTAACTATAGAAATTGGCATATTGTCTCCTATTTCGTTTTAATTTTAAATAGTAAATACCCTATTACTCTTGAATAATCTTTTGTGCTTCCTCTACTTTCTAATATATTTGTAAATCTAAGCGATTTACCCAAAATACTCTATGTTTATGGTAGTCATGGTGGTGGTTGTGGACTAGTGGTCGTTGATGACATGTTAGTACGAGGTGACAATGACGTGGTGGTGGAGTAGTTTATGATTTATAATTTTTCCATTTGAACTATAAGTTAACTATAGTTAGTAGTAAAAATTCACAAACAACTAGTTGTCAATTAACATCAAGAGGTGATTTAAAATTATAGTGATAAGTGGATGAGGTATAAAAAAATTATCCAAATGTGAGAGGATTGTTTCAAATTAAACAAAAAGTGACCTTTTCTTGTTAATTAATGTTTCAAGATTTGTTGAGGAATAAACACAACAATTGATCATTGTTTCTATCTCTATGTAATGGAAAAGTAAATCAAATGACATATAGTAGATGAATAGGCTTGAAAGTTATTACTACAAGCTCGGAGAAAATTAAAATGCACACGAGCATAATCAAATACGTGAGCCAATTTAGTGAGACTTAATGACCTTGCAGATCCCATTCAGGTGCGCCATTGTAAATGATGACGGTCTCATTGCAAAATTCTAGATTCTCATGTTTTGGAATTCAAACTTAGATTAAGTTTTGTTTGGTTTAGATTCTGGTTTATGGCTTTTTTACAGAATCTGACTTCTAATAAAAGCTTGCATACCTCAACTTTTGGTTTCTATCAAATTTGTATAGTAGAAGTAACGTCAACTTCAATCATTAAGTTGATTTTGTTTTCTCATTTAGTTCAAATTAATTCTAATTATAAAATAATGGTTGATAAAATCTAAGTGTCAGAATGTAAACCAAATTAACGAGAAGGTAGAACCAATAAGGATTCCATTTTTCAATTCATCTTTGGCTCCATTCAAGAAACATTTTTAACTCTTTGTTTTGAGAGTTTCAAATTACATAAAATTCAAAATGATGGGGGGATCTTTGCTGATTGATTTTTGTACATGGAATTACAATATCTTTTATCGGTCAGCAATATGCAAAGGAAATATATATAGGAGGGAAAAAAAAGAAATGAACTTTTCTAGATTCAAGAATTTGTATCCCCTCTATTTGTATGGAATATAACCCTCCTCTAACTTTCCATTCTATACCACTTGAAAACAATCCAAAGTAGTAAAAGAAAATTTCCATTAACTTCTACTACCAAACTTTTGCCAATAATTGCAAACGAAAAATAAAAAAACAAGGCATCAACCTTTCACATGGTGTGTAACCCACCATGATCCCATATCTGTGGGGGCACATGCACCTCTTTGTGCTCATTTCCCTTGTCGCATTTAGCCCGTAATTAAGTTTCATTTTAGTTCCATCAATCCCTCCCTTGATTTTTGTACCTATCGGTTTCACTTGGAACCAAGATTTCTCGTCACAATCGAAAAAGAGGAATAAATAAAGTATCCATTTGTTTTCGGCCGCAAGTGACTTTGAAAATTGTTTTGAATTGAACGGCCAACAAATACTTGAAAACGAACATAATTGACGTGCTACCATACTGAATGAGATGCTCTACATTATTTGTTTTTTCAGTCAAGAAATACAAGCAGTCGGCATCAAAGTCTTCCACTGTTGGGGGATTTGAGCTGTCTGAATTGTTAGGCATGCCGTCTTCACTACGGTCATATATACTTATATATATGGTATATATTTATATTGGAATAATTCAAATATGACATACGTGCATTTATTTGTTGGATATGTGGAATCTGATTATGTTGAATCCTAGACATTCAACTCCATGGTTGAGTTGGCAAGGGGTGCCTGTAAGAAGGGAGCTCAGGGACGTGCCCCAAGCAAAATTTTTTCAAGGCTATATATATAATTTCTTGTATTCTGATGTCTTAGATTTTTTCTATATAAAAGGGGCAGTTTTGTGTAACATGAATCTTGTGAAAAAGAAGAATAAGAATCCTAGTGCAACCAGAGATGTAGATAATTTACCGAACCACGTAAATCTCTGATTTTCTATGTGTGTGATTGTCTTTCTTCTTCTTTGCTTTTCCTCTAGATTTTGTAGGGAAGTCCTTTTCCCAACAACTGGTATCAGAGCCTTTGGTTCGTGAGGTAAAGTGAGAGCGATGACAGAAGACGACAAAGTTAGAATCAAAAAGATCAATGGCAAAGACTTTGATTTCTGGAAGATGCAGGTAGAAGACTATCTCTTCCAGAAGAAGTTGCACGAACCGCTATTGAGGAAGAAGCTAGAAACTATGGAACAAGAAACTTGGAATCTATTAGATCGTCAGGCACTTGGTGTGATCAGATTGACGTTGGTCAGGAATGTAGCGTTCAACATCGTCAAAGAGAAGACCACAGCAGATCTGATGGAGGCGTTGTCAGATATGTATGAGAAGCCATCTACCTCGAACAAGGTACATTTGATGCATCGTTTATTTAATCTTAAGATATCAGAAGGAGGGTACGTTATAAATCACATCAACGAGTTCAACGTGATCATAACTCAATTAAGTTCAGTGGAGATCACGTTTGAGGACGAGGTCAGGGCATTGATTCTGTTATCATCACTACTAGAAAGCTGGTTTGCAATCGTGACTGAGGTCAGCAGTACGCTAGGTAATGCAAAATTGAAGTTGAGTGACATCCGATACCTGATTTTGAGTGAGGACATTCACAGAAAGAAATGTGGAGAACCTTCAGGATTTGCTTTAAGCATAGAAAGTAGAGGAAGGAGTCAAAACCGTAGTTAGAATCAAATCCATGGCAGATCTAAGTCCAAGGGGAAGGATAAGAATCGTAAAGACATCGTTTGTTGGAACTACGAGAAGAAAGGTCACTTCAGCAGTCAGTGCAAGGCATCGAAGAAAAAGAAGAAGAATCAGTCAAAGGATGATGATTTTGCAAACTAAATTAGTGAAGACATTGCTGATGCCCTAGTTTGTTGTGTTGACAGTCCTATTGAGCTGTGGATTATGTACTTAGGTGCATCTTTTCACTCTATCAACCTCAGGGATTTGCTACATAACTATGTTGCAATAGAAAATATAAGACTTTATCTTACTGATGATAGTTGTCTTGATATCGTGGACAAGGGTGAAGTTCACACAAGGACTAAAAATGGACTATGAAAACTAAAGAAAGTCAAACATGTTCCAGATCTTAAGAGGAACTTGATATCCATAGGTCAAATTAACGATGAAGGATACACAACAATATTGGAAGGAGGACAATGGAAAGTAGTCAAGGGTGCTATGGTTGTGGCACGAGGCAAAAAGGTAGGAACACTGTACTCAACACCAAGTCAGAAGGACACCATTGCAGTTGTAGATTGCTCGATTGACTCAAAACTGAGGCATAGGAGGCTTATTGGGTACATAAGTGAAAAGAGAATGAAGCTATTGGCATCAAAACTAAAAATACCGAATCTAAAATCAATGGATCTGGGCCTTTGTAAGGATTAAATCTATGGAAAACAGAAAAGAGTCAGTTTGTCAAAGTCTGTAAGAATGTCAAAGGTAGGAAAAGTAGAGTTAGTTCATACTGATGTATGGGGACCAGTTCCTGTAAAATCCCTTGGAGGCTCACGCTATTATGTCACATTCATTGATGACTCCACCAGAAAGGTATGGATTTATTTTCTGAAAAATAAATTTGATGTTTTTGCTACTTTTAAAAGGTGGAAAGATGAAGTGGAAAATCAAACTGGTAAGAAAGTGAAGAGTCTGAGGTTTGACAATGGTGGAGAGTATGACAATCAGGAGTTCAAAGATTTCTGTGCAGGGCATGGAATTAGAATGATCAGAACTGTCTCTGAAAAACCAGAGTAGAATGGTGTTACTGAAAGAATGAACAAGACCTTGAACAAGAGAGCAAGAAGCATAAAGTTGCATGCAGATCTTCTAAAAAACCTTCTTGGCAGATGCAATTAACACAACAACATATCTAATCAATCGAGGACCTTTGGGATATAAGATCTCTGAAGAGGAATGGACTGGAAAGGAGGTAAATTTATCACATTTGAAAGTTTTTGGCTGCATTTCCGATGTACACATAGATTTTGACGTTAGAGATAAGTTAAATGCAAAGGCTAGAAAATGCTATTTTATTGGTTATGGTTCTAATTATTTTGGTTATCGTTTTTGGGATGATCAAAATAGAAAAATCATAAGACAAAAGAATGTTACATTTGATGAAACTATGCTGTATAAAGACAAACATACAGTAGAATCTAATCTTGTAGGGAAACAACCACAGATGCGTGACAAGGCTGTGTTAGAGGATATCAATGAAGATGATATTGCTGGAAGAGTTCAAGAGAATCTAGAATATAATAAAGAATACCCTGAATCATCTACTCATATATCACATGTGAGAAGATCTACGAGAGTATCTAGACCTACACAATATTTCTCATCGTCATTACACTATTTGCTACTGACAGATGGTGGAGAGCCAGAATACTACAATGAAGCAGTACAAACAAAAGAATCTGTCAAGTAGGAGTTAGCTATGAAAGATGAGATGGACTGCCTAGAGAAGAACAGAACATGAGTGTTGACTCACCTACCAGAAGGAAAGAAAGCCTTATAGAACAAATGGGTGTATCGAATTAAAGAAGAATCTGATGGCTCCGAAAGATACAAGGCTAGACTAGTCGTAAAGGACTTTCAACAATTGAGAGGCATTAACTACATAGAGGTATTCTCTCCAATAGTCAAGATGACCATAATTAGATTGGTACTCAGTATTGTTGATGTAGAAAACTTGCATCTAGAGTAACTAGATGTGAAGACAGTCTTTTCGCATGGAGACTTGGAGGAGGATATCTACATGTAACATGTTGAAGAGTTCAAAGTCCCTGACAAAGAAAAACTTGTATGTAAATTGCAGAAGAGTCTTCATGTGAAGCAGGCACCTAGATAGTGGTATAAGATATTTGATAGCTTCATATGTGATATTGGTTTCACATGATGTAAAATGGAGTCTTGTTGCAATTTCAAGAGTTTTGATGACTACTATATTATCTTATTACTGTATGTGGATGATATGCTTATTGCAGGATTCAACATGAGGGAGATCAACAAGTTGAAGCGCCAAATGTCAAAAGAATTTGACATGAAGGACTTAGGTGAAGCAAAGTAGATCTTTGGAATGAGAATCATTAGAGATAGATCTGAAGAAACTCTAATGTTGTCCCAAGAGAAGTACATTGAGAGGGTGCAAAATAAGTTTAATCTCAATGATGCAAAACCCAAAGATACTCCCTTGGGAACCCAGTTCAAATTGTCTAAGGAGCAATCATCAAAGACAGAAGAAGATCAGAAGCACATGTCCAAAATACCATATGCTTCTGCAGTTGAAAGTATGATGTATACTATGGTATGTACTAGACCTGACATAGCTCACGTAGTAGGAGTTGTGAGCAAATTCATGTCAGATTTAGGAAAAGAGTATTGGGAAGCTGTAAAATGGCTCTTACGATATCTGAAAGGCTCCTCAAGTGTGGGACTCTACTTAAGAAAGAGCAATGTGATTTTGTAGGACTTCTGTGACACAGATTTAGGTGGTGACTTGGATGGAAGAAAGAGCACCACAGGTTATGTCTTTACCCTAGAGATACAACAGTCAGTTGGATGTCAAGACTACAGAAAAATAATTCTCTCTCAACCACTGAAGTAGAATGTGACAATCTCAGAAACTGCCAAAGAGATGATTTGGTTGAAGAATTTTCTCAAGGAGTTGAGCAAGAAGCAAGATAGTAGTACACTTTTCAGTGATAGTTAGAGTGTCATCTATCTTGTAAAAAAATTAGTTTTTCATGCTAGGACCAGGCACATCCAGTTGAGGTATCATCACATTTGTAGGTTGATTGAGGATGGGACCTTGACATTGAAGAAGATACTTGGTGTAGAGAATCCATCAGACATGTTGATAAAGGGTGTCAGCACTCAGAAACTGAGGCTATATATGGCTTTAGTTGGTCTTCAAAGTACTTGAAAAAGGAAGATGTCGCACTAGGAACATCATTCATAACTTAGGAGAAAAGTTACAGAAGAGCTTCATTAATTAGAAAATCAGTCTCTAAGTAGGAGATTGATGGGTATGTGGAGCTTGATTATGTTGAACCCTAGGTCAGTGGATCCAACTTCGCGGTTGAGTTAGCGGGGGGTGCTTGTAAGGAGGGGGTTTGGGGGTGTGCCCTCGAATTTTTTTTTTCAAGGTTATATATGTAATTTCCTATACTCTGGTGTACTAGATCTCTTCTATATAAAAGGGAGCAGTCTTCTGTAACATGTATCTTGATAAAAAGAAGAATAAGAATTCTAATGCGGCCGTAGGCAATTTATCAAACCATGTAAATCCTTGATTTTCTGTATGTGTATTTGTCTTTCTTTTTTGTTGTCTTTCCTCTAGATTCTGTAGAAAAGTCCTTTTCCCAACATTACTTCTTTTATTTTCTACGTGACTAGGACGTATGTCAAGTTGTTAGCCTTTTATACATAACATATTTAATTTCTTAGATATTTAAGAAAAATAAGTTGCACAAAGCTATTCAATTGTGTTCATGTTAGTTGAAACATATTCTAATGCGGGATGAATACATAATCTATTATCAAATTGGAATATGCATAAAGATATGAAATACATCACGTGCAGAACAGATCAAGTTGTACCAAACTGGAGTAATACGTAGTACTTTCACAGGGAACGAGTTCTGTGGTTACTGTAAAAAATGATATACGAAGAGGGAGAATTATTAAGAAAAGCATGCATGATAAAATTTTATATAAGATTTCTCTTGTTTAGCAGCCAAACTATGTTCTCCAGATTCTCATGAAAAATTTAGTTGGTACATGTAAGTATACATATTCTATCAGCGTCCACGTGTCGGCATGAGGATGGATTCCCGGTACCACAGGAGACGGGCTGCACTAGAAAACTCCCATGGTTGTAAACGCCAATCTCCTACGGCAAATCAAGGGAATATCATTCCATTTCATTTCCTGAGGCAATAATGTCAAAAAGTTAGTAAAAAGGATTCTCTTATTGATTGATCCATCCTGATCCTGTCAAACCCATGTGCCGGAAAACTTTGTTCTGATCCTGTCAAGTTGGAAACAGGAGCTCCATCAGCAGCCTCTTCTCTCTCTTTATCCGTATTTCTTTCATTAGCAAATGACAGTGACAGATACTACCAACCAGGTCACATCAACGGCCAACCAAGTCACTGAAGTCGTTGACTCTGACTGCTGTGGCTGGAGATGTAAACATGCACCACACAACTATTGTATGTTTGTATGCCCTGTGACGTGTGAACGACCAAAAAGGAAGGGCCTCTGGCCTCTGGGTCGTCTAATCGTTAGTGGATTGCCCTATGTCGAGGGCACTCTTGAGACCTACAGTGCAGTTCCCTTTCTTCACGCAACGACGTCCTGCAACCGGGCTTGACTTCGTTGCTAAAATAAAATGATCTGTCTTCTTCTTGTAAGATATTATAGCCTTTTGACACTAATGTGTCAACAACTTGACGTGCATATCTCAAGCAAAAAGTTAATTGTACTCATATGAAGACTATTAAACTCATTTTATAGTTCGATTTCTTTTACAAAACGTTCATCCGAAATCATCTACATACTTTCTACTTCAATGGTACACACACACACACATGAGAATTATTCTATGGAGGTTGATTGGCACACTGTTGATTGAACCATGTAAATTCTGTTGGTTTGTGATTGTATTCTTGTTTTTGTTTGTCGTTCATTTAATTGACTCATACTTAAAACCAACAAATTAGTATCAAAGATTATGTCAATCAAGTTCAACATTAAGAAGTTCGATCACACCATCAATTTTAGCCTCTAGTAAGTCAAGATGCGAGCCCTCCATGTTTAACAAGGGTTACAAAAGGTATTCTTAGGAAATGATAAGATGTCAGCATTCGATATGTTGAATGCGAACAAACAGAAGATGGATGGAAAAGTTCTAGCAATGATACAACTCTCGTTGTCCAACGAGGACTTGAGAAAGGTGAATGTCACATCTCTCACCAGAAAGATTTATCTAAAGTAAAAGTTATTTTTCCTTGTATGTCAAACAATACTTCTCTTGGAGCCCATTTAGATAAATTCAATTCTATCATCATGGATTTAGAACATTGTGACATTCAAGTAGAACATGAAGATAAAGTAGTTCTCTTATTGTGCATGTTACCTCCCTCATATAAAATGTCCCAAGAGACCATGCTTGTCAAGAAATTAAGATACGATCTCCATGGAGGAGATCAAAGCCACTCTATTTTTGAAAGAGCTGATTGATAAAGAGCTTACGAACTCTTCCCAAGGTCAGGCTGAGGCTTTGGTTGTAAGGGGTTGATCAAAGGAATGAACGAGCAGTAGTTGACCAGTTGCTAGATCCAAATTAAGGAACCAAGTACAAGTCTTGCAAATAACGCAAGAAGAAGGCCACTTTGCTGAAGAATGCTTCAAGTTAAAGAATAAAAATCAATGAGAAGAAAAGCATGATAGAGAGCGACTTGCTGATGCCAATGTTGCTATCGAAGATAAGTATATCCTTCTTGCCACCATATCGCAAGATCCAAGGGTGTAATGACCTGAATTTTAGGTAGTACTTTAAGCCAAGGATTAATTTAGAACTTTGTTGTGTGTTAGACACTAGTGAATTTATTTGTCTTATGTTAAATGCTAAAAGTGCTGTGTCTAACACTTGTTATGTGGAAACACGGTCTATTAAATGTATAGTATATTGCATCTTATGTAAGACATAGAAGTTTTTGCGTTTAACGCTTTGAGCTGTTTCCAGAGAATTTTGACGGTGCTAGTTGGCTATATATAGCCCTGCTTTCTTCTCAAAGACGTTTTCTTTTCTCCTTTGATTGTGTGAGATTTTTGAGAATTCCCAACTTTGGAGAGAGGGTGCATGAGGGGATTATGGTGAAGACAAAGCTTGCATGGGTTTGCATGTTGAAGGAGAAACTTATTTTCTTCATGCATGTTGAGATGGGTGTCAAGGTTGACCTTCGGCGACCTCTTGTTGCTCTAGGCATCAAGCTTAGTTAGAGAAATTACCAGGAAGGTGTGCTGTAACTTAGAGAGTGAGGTTAGATTTTGTAACGCCGCGGCGCTACACAATAGTTCAAATGCTACCCATTTAACCAATTAAATTTGAATAAGGCAATTAAAATAAATAAAATTAAATACCCAGACCTGTGTATGGCTATTTGACTTTGAAATCGTACTAAAATAGGACTGCACTTCCAACTATGTACCTGAAAACAAAACACAGATAAAACATGCATGAATGACATTAATGTCATCTAGTACGCATTCTAAAAACCAAAACCAGGCAAAAAACCCCTATAGCTATAAAAGGAACAAATACTAGTTTGAGGTCTTCACGGATCATCCATAGCCACTGATAAACCTCCTATAATAGCCCGCCAGACCCAATCTAAAGAGCAGTTTGAGGTCTTCACGGATCATCAGAGCTTGAAGTATATCTTCACGTAGAGGGACCTCAATCTGACGTAGTGCCGTTGGGTGGAGTATTTGAAGGACTATGATTTCAGCCTGTCCTACCATCCTGGCAAGGCCAACGTGGTTGCCGATGCCCTGAGTCGGCGTACGCAAGTGATGGCGAGCTTGATGGTCAAGGAGTGGACCATGTTGGAGGATCTAGTGAGTTGTAGGCCGAAGCGGCAAGCTCGGGGAACGGTTGGTGTCTGGGTGGCCAACCTGTCTGTTCGCCTTAAGCTGTTAGAGTTTATCGTCGCTTGTTAGTAGTTGGATCCGTTTGTTCAGGCTGTGTTTGAGAAGCTGGAGGCTGGTGGAGAGCCTCATTCTCTGTTGGGGCATATGGAGAGTTGAGATATGACATGCGTTTGTATGTGCCCCAGCATGAGGAAGCCAGGCAGAGGTTGCTAGATGAAGCGCATCGGTTTAGGTACACCATACACCGTGGTAGTACGAAGATGTACCGAGACCTGAAGTGGAACTTTTGATGGCTTGGCATGAAGAGAGATGTTGCTGACCATGTGGCGAGGTGTACTACCTGCCAGTTGGTCAAGGTAGAGCACCAGAGACCTAGAGGGACCTTGCAGCCGTTGGATATTCCTGTGTGGAAGTGGGAGCACATCCTGATGGACTTCGTGACTGGTTTGCCACGGACTCAGAGGAAGAACGACACCGTGTGGGTGATCGTGGATCGGCTAACCAAGTCTACTTACTTCCTGGCCATTCAGGTGAAGCTTCTGATGCACTGCTTGGCGGAGTTGTATGTCTCCGAGGAGGTGAGGCTGCATGGTATTCCGGTGTCCATCGTGTCGGATAGAGACACGAGGTTCACCTCAAGGTTCTTGAGAACTCTACAGGAGGCCTTTGGCACTGTGCTCAACTGTAGTACAACATTTCATCCTCAGTCGGATGGTCAGACAGAGAGGACTATCCAGACGGCAAATGGCTATGGATGAGAAGAGGCTGCTGATGGATCCGTGTCGTCGGGACCAGGGAATGTGATGACATTCTCGGGTGGTCGGGCGCGACTCCCTGGTTGAGGTCGGGGGCCGAGATACCTGAGGCTGAGGGGTGTCGGGTCCTGGAGGTATGAAACTCCTTGATTGTCGTCTCGAGGCTATGGTTGTGGTCCATGGGTTGAGGTGTCTTGTGGCATGACAGGGAGGTATGATATTCCTGCTGTCGCTGTGAGCATTGAGGCTCGGGTGTCGTCGGGTGTGAAGGTATGACACTCCCTTCTGAGTACCGTGTGTGGAGGATGCTGTGAGGAGGCGTACCCTGTGGTGGCTAGTGCGGGTGGGACACGTGCCCCGTAGCTGGTAGCGTCATGAGAGACAGGACAACCTTCCCAAGGAGGGGTTGGCTTTGTGAGGGTTCTCCAAGTGGGAGAGTCGTGGGACGACGCGGCTCCTGCACAGGATGGCACGTCGTGGCAGTGCAGATGCCGTTGGTTGCTCTTCGGTGGACTGCTTGTGGCTAGAGTTAGGTTGCCTAGCGCAGGGCTTCCCGACTCATTGTGTGTGGTTTGGCCATTGATGGCCTTTGCTTGTGGCTTTGGGCTAGTAGTGCCCTAGTTGTGGTTTTGGCCGGTGTGGGCCTGGTTTATGAGGTTTTGAAGAAAAATGGTTTGCGAAATGAATTTAAAAAGGAAAATTGATTATAGTTTTGTTTTCCGCGGTTTTCGTGGGGTGCGTACTAAGTGAGTTTGGTCACTCATGCATTTTCCTTGTGGTTTTGGTTTGCAGGTGCAAACATGCGATTGGTTTAGTGTAGTGCATATAGATCGGAGTCCCCTAGCCGCACACACAGGTTTCTGGTAGTTAGATATTTACTGTTTGGCTTTAGTTTTCCCGTAATTTAATTTGTTTAAATTATTGTGGAAAATTTGAGACGTGACACTATTCGCCTAAAATACCCGCCAATGTTATCCACCTACTGGGTCCGCTTGACCCTTACTGCAAAGAATCAGAGAGAAATCAAGAGCTTGATTCAAGAAACCAAGCACAAACACAACTCAAACATCAACATACACTCCCCTACCCACAAGAAAATCACATTCCAGAGCACAAGCACTGATACACATTCTTATTATCAAAATACAGTGTCTTTGGTACAACCCTAGATATTACAGATTTTGTTTGGGTTTAAGGTTTCCTTTCCTCCTCTTCTTGTAGTAATTCATTGCTTTTGATGGAGGATGAGTTGTTGTTGATCATTGAAGCTTAGAGGGAGCCTAGGGAAGAGTTTGCAGAGGAAATTCATTGAAGCTCTGGGCTGTGTATGGTGGCTTGTAGTGTGGAAGTTGGGTTCTCATAGTGCAAGGTAGGGTTGTAAGTGGGTTGGATATCACCTGTTAAATCGATTCAATCTAATCTGTTAGGAATGGATTAGGGTACAAATTTCATATACCCGTTGATTTGTTAACTTGTCACCTGCAAACCCATCAATTTATTAGGTTAGGGTTTGGATGGTATGCTATGGGTAATCTATTAACCCATTACTTGAGGGTAAATTGCTAAATTTATACTAACCCTGATTCTCTAACATAAATATATAAACATCCAATCATCCTAATTTTCTAAACTTCCACAACCCTAAATCCCGATTTGGAATTAAGGTGTGTGCTTGAAGCACCACGCCTTCAAGCCCTCCTAGGTCCTGAAAAGCCCCAACCACCCCCTCCCTCTTCGACGATTGAGTCCTTTGCCTACTAGCAGAACATGATCAACTTGGATGACAAGGAGGAGGAGGAGGAGGAGGAGGAGGAAGAGGGAGCTACTGTCGTTCATGCATTGTAGGGAAGTCACGACTATCGGTTTGTTGTGGAGGAGGATTCGGATGTGGAAGACTTTATGGTGGAGGTAGTTGTCAAATTTCAATAGTTGCAATTTAGATAAAATATGAAAGGAATCATTGGATTAGAAAATCCTAGGAAATAGATAAAGGAGGGGGAAGGGGAAGGGAGAGGGAAAGGGAAATCGTCACTTGTTGCTAGATCCTTGCCATCTCCTATAGGGACATCCTACTCATCTACTCCTACGCCATCCACATCAACTCTGAGTCCATCATCGAATTCATGTCCACTGCCTCCTTCCACCTCAAAATCCAAATCACTGAAGAAGGGTTGATTCCTCGAGAGAGAGATGGAGAGAAAGGTCGTGGAAAAACAACCTTTTGACGATGGATGGATGGATCTGATGTGGAGAAGCATCAGATTTTGTTTTTTCTTTCATAATGTTATGTAATGTTGCTTGCTTGCTACTAACTATGCTAGTGTATATGTTGATTGCTACATTATCAACTCTTATGATGTTATTAGAAATCAATTAAAT
Source organism: Posidonia australis (assembly GCA_024699735.1). Lineage (NCBI taxonomy): Eukaryota > Viridiplantae > Streptophyta > Magnoliopsida > Alismatales > Posidoniaceae > Posidonia > Posidonia australis. The sequence goes on along the minus strand of JAMKQA010000986.1, from coordinate 5,883 downwards.
GATTATCTTGGGCTCAATTCAACCCATGAAATAATGTAAGCCTAGATTTGACAATAAAAAATCACCCTTTTATTTGTTAACCCTACCCATCACCCATTAACCTAATTGATAATAGGTAGGGTAGCAGTTATAAATTTTTAAGATAGGTATTCAACTGACTTGTTATCCATTAGGAAAGGATGATTAGGGTTAGGGTAGACCTTAAACCTGACCCATTTACACCTCTAGTGTAAGGTGCAAACTTTGTAGGAGATTTGAATTTAAGAGCAGATTTTTGAAATTCTTGATGCATGTTGTGTTTTTCATTCATTATTGATCACTTTCATACCTATGACATTTTTAAAGATTGTTGGTGCAAATTTACAATAGTTTGTTTTTATTGTTTTGATGTGAGGGGTGTAAGATGCAACTCCTAGTGTGTTTTATGTTAAATGAACAATATTTTGTGTTTTACATCCCATATAGACTCTATTGTTCACACCCAACTAGAAGTAATTTAGACTGGTTTGAGGTTAGGAATATGTTGCATGCAATAGATTAGATGCTTGTTCTGTCATATTGTGATTCCCTTATGAGATAATCATAGGTTGCATCCTAGTTTCAGGAGGAATTTGGCTAGAAACTTGTAATCTGGGTGTTAGATATAGATACTAGCACTTCTTATGTAGGACGCATGACATGTAGCATCTTACGCTTTTAGTTGGTAATCTGAGTATCTCTGTGGAATTAATTAATATGACACCTATAACAACCCTGGTCCCTACAATCCTATCCTAACTACATTTCTTCTTTTTCATCAAATATCACTACAAGAAACTACATCATAGTGCATAAATTAAAGGACAATAACCAACATAAATAAATAAATTACCTACCCAAGATCTTTGATGTGTGGCAACATAAATCCTCTTTATGTGCACTAATAAAACTCCTACTTTTGTCTTGCACTTGCGAAAAATGTCAACAAAACATAGATGAGTGACTACTCAAAAAGGTCACCCAACACATACCCACCCTAGACATAAAACCAAAAGCTTACTCTACAAAAAAGAATTGGAAAATTACCAGAAGAAGCCAAGCTCCAAAACCAAGCCAAAATCCCAGAAAATAGACATCCCACTCGGATGCCACCAAGGACCATGGCAAGGCAATCCTCTATTGCCCAACCAGCAAACAAACCTTTAAAACAATGCTTTTCAAAATTATTTTTCTCTTGTCCAACCAAAATCATATGCATCTTTTCAAAACTCTTGTGTACACCTAAAGTAGCCACTTATCGCTAAGTCAAGTCCAAAACTAAGTCCATTGTGCTTCTCCAATATTGAAGTCACAATGACCGTAGCACATAAAACATGATGCATCTTCTTATAGGAGCATGCATCCGCAACTCAAACATTAAAACTATTGAAAACTCGAAATAGTATAGAGTACTTAGCTATCTTGAGTACTTAAAACCATGTAGTTTGAACCTACACATTCTTTGTGCGAAACAGATGACTAGTGGTGTCTGAATGCTCTCTATCACAAACAACACACCCATAACAACTACATACAAAACATTGGCCACAAGCAGCCACCGAAGTCTAATCTTTCAGAAGGTCCCTCAACGTCAGTCACCAAACTACACTAGCACAAACAAGCCACCTTATGAGGAGCCTGCTTGTTCCGAAGTCTCGCCTCTCTATAGGACCCTCAAAGTGCTAACCCTCCTTTAGAAAGCCGTTTACCCTCCTTGGGCAAACTGTTCTCAAGACAACACCACAGGGTCCACCTCCTTAACGTCCTAGTTTCAGAGTACTGAAGCAATTAGAGTCTCTCTCACCTTCGAGTCTAGCCAGCACCTCAAGTTTCAATACCTAGAGAAACCAGAGTATCATGCCTAACTACATAGAGGTATCCTACTCCTTGGGTCTGTTGTCACAATATTGTTAGGTTCAGACGACATCTCAATCCTCGAACGTCAGACTAGTCAATTGTGCTCGACCACCCAAGAAGTTCAATATACTACTTGGTCACGGCAGCATGATCCTCTGGCCTATTGGTTTTGGAACATCATCCTCGGATATCACACTCTAGCTACACAGAGGTATCATACCCCTTGGGTTCATTGTAGTGATTCCTTGGCCTCTTAGTTCTTGAACCTTAGCCTTAGACTTATGCTCAACTTCTCCAAAGGTACCATATCCTTTGGATCCACTAGCACAATCCTACGGCTTCTTGGTCTCTATAAATAGAAAATATCGAAAACACTTTACAAAACTCTTTGTAAAACTTATGCATTTCCTTTCCAAATATCTTTTGGAAAACTATTTTAAAATCTTTTTGAAAATTGTTCAAAAGTACCACAAAACGTCGTGCCAGTTGCTGTACGGAAAGCCACTACAAAAAATCACAAAACTCTATATCTCTTTGGAAAACTAATCCAAAAACAAACTCAATATACTTTCTCAAATCACTTTGAAAACCACTTGAAATCACATACCAAAAACCAACTCAAAATACAGCCTAGACAGCTCTTATATCAGGCCAAACTATGTGACTTAAATCATGCCCAAAAATCACACCTTGGTAGTATTTGAGTTCTAGAACGTCTTGCTTAACACATGACGATAATCCAAGCAAAGCCTCCAAAAACAGGAACTGAGGAGAAAACACAACTTCTGGGTATAAAACTTACCACCTAACAAAAGCCAACACCCAAGGCTTGCCAGAACTTTAAGTTCTACAACTAGAGTGTAGGATGCAAGCTGACTTGCGTCTTACATAAGATGCAGCCAGGTTAGCGTTTTACACCTACAATAGTGCCCTTAAATATTATTTAGTGCACACCACACACAATACTATTAAATTATGGGAAATACGTCTTAGCTCATTTATAGCTCAAACTCTATATCAAGGAAGTTAAAGGGACAGTCTAGTATCTCTATGTCATTTATCAATTGATTCATGCTAAGGAAAACCATTGAAAATTTAGTTCCAGGTGTAAGACGCACATTGTGTTGCGTCTTACATTAGACATGGTACAATTTGCGTCTAATACCTCAGACACCAATCCTCAACCAAAGCTATCCTGAAACTAATCCATACTTTAATTATTTCGTATGGGGATCAAATAATCACTGAAAGGGAAACTACAAAATTGCATGCAAACTATAACAATTTTCCAAATCTATATAACTTAATTCCAAAAGGGCATGTCTAAGAATTGACTAATTGGTGTGTAAGATGCACTAGAGCTTGCGTCATACATAAGACACAATAAGCTTTGCGTCTTACACCTAGAATCCATATCGTCCTTTAAACTCCCACAGCACTAACATGCATGCATACAAATATAATGGAATCATAAATGGGAAGGGAAAACATATATCTTCTACAGCATGCTAATACCTTCCTAACCTCAACATTTATTCCATTAGAAACAAGCATAAACTCTAGTAGGAGCGTATGATGTGTGACATTGGGCATCTTACATAGGACACACTAGCCCTAGCATCCTATGCCTTGATTGCACCAACTAAACTAAATCCCTCCCCAGATCATGCAAGCCCACCCAAAAATTCATGCATCCATCAAAATATGTCTAGAACAACTTCTAAAGCACATGCATGCATCAAAATCTAACCACAAAACATTCTATTCTACTTCTAAATGAGTGTGTACCTTGCACCAAGGGACACCCAATACAATGAGTTTCCACAGCAACCAAGCCTTCCAAGCATCCTTTGGCCTCCACCACTCCACAGGGACTTGTGCAATAGACAAAAACCCAAGGATTAGTGTGTGCGTCAAGAGAAAGAGAAGGAAGAAGAAGAGAGTACAAAACCCAATAGAACACAAACACTCACCTAGTCCCCACGGTTTCAACACCTTCTTCCTTGGTTCTCTTGGCCAAGCATGACGTTCGGAGCTACAGGTAGTTGTTGGAGCTCCACCTCGACGATCACAACCATGTGCACCACCATACAAGGCTGTGCACACCCTCTCATCTCTGTCTGTCTCGCCCCCCCCCCCCCCTTGAAACCCCTAGGAAAACCCACCTCTCTCGCAACCCTAAGGAAGAAGGGGAAGAATTCTTCCTCAAGAAGCCACCATCAAGCATATAAATAGGCAACTGAAGCTTTTGGATGCAACTCAAAGTGTTATATGTGTACCGTCATGTGTCTAACATAAGTCACGACACATGCTATATCTAATTCTCAAAGACCAGAAACTATATATTCTAGGTGTTGAACGTTGCTTGGTATGCGTCTAATGTAAGACACACCATATTCCTTGTCCAACACTCCAAAATTCTAGATTCAATATTTAGCCTAAAATGCTGTCTAAAATCTAGGTCATTATAACGACTTAGGAAACTAAGCTTCCCATTTAATGGATCTCATTAACAATAAGATTTGTGATTGATTTAGGATTTTTTTCATATATTGAGACTTTGTATGTATGTGGTGTGCATTGAATAATATATTTAGAAGCACAGGTAGGGTGTAGAGCGTAGACAATATTGCGTTTTATATAAACCGCATGACATCTTGTGTTCTACACTTTACTAAAGAAGGTGTTGATTTTGCTTGAGCTTTGTCTTGACGTTAAAAAGACTTGAAGAGACGGTGCATCAGAAGCTTCACCCAAATAGCTAGGAAGTGAGCAGACTTGGTCAGCCGATCCACGATCACCCAAACGGTGTCGTTCTTCCTATGAGTCCGCGGTAAACTAGTCACAAAGTCCATAGAGATGTGCTCTCACTTCCACACGGAGATATCCAACGGCTACATGGTCCCTCCAGGTCTTTGGTGCTTTGCCTTGACTAGCTGGCAGATTGTACACCTCGCCACATGGTCAGCAACATCCCTCTTCATGCTAGGCCACCAAAAGTTCTACTTCAAGTCTCGGTACATCTTTGTGCTCCCAAGGTGAATAGTGTACATAGATCTGTGCACTTCATCGAACAACTTCTGCCTGGTCTCCTCATGTTAGGGCACATATAGGCGCATATCACACCTCAGCTCCCCATGTGTCTCAATAGAAAAATATGGCTCTCTACTAGCCTCTAGCTTCCTTAACACAGCCTAAACAAATGGATCCAGCTGCTGACAGGCGACAATAAACTCTATCAGCTTGGGGCGAGCAGACAGGTTGGCCACCCAAGCACAGGTTGGCCACCCAAGCACCAACCATCCCCCGATCTTGCTGCTTCGGTCTGCAGCTCACCAGATTCTCCAGCATGGTCCACTCATTGACCAACAGGCTCGCCAACACGTGTGTACGTCGACTCAAAGCATTGACAACCATGTTGGCCTTCCAAGGTGGTAGGACAGGCTGAAATCATAGTCCTTTAGATACTCTACCCACTGGTGCTGCCTTAGGTTGAGGTCCTTTTGCGTGAAGATATACTTCAAGCTTTGATGATCGGTGAATACCTTAAACTGCTTTTTGGACAGATAGTGTCACCAAAACTTGAGAGCTAACACTACGGCAACCATCTCCAAATTGTGGGTCGGGTAGTTCTTCTCATGATCCTTCAGTTGGCGCAAAACATATGCGATGACATTGCCACACTGCATCAGAACACACCTCAACCCAACACCACTGGCGTCACTATACATAGTGAAGCCACCACTTCCAGAAGGCAGAGTCAACACAGGGGTAGAAATCAAACGTGACTTCAACTCTTGGAAACTCGCTTCACAATTCTGGTCCCAACAAAATAGGATTTCCTTCCTAGTCAGTTTTTGTAGACACCCCCGATTTTGAGGTGACCCAGGAATGAGTGTCCCTATGTTGCTTTGGATGCGATCAGACCTTAAACCGAGCCCCAAACCCACTAGCCAGAGCCCCAAATCAGACATTTGTGACCAGGGCTGGCGCACCAAAGTGGCGCAC
>JAMKQA010000985.1:0-55706 GCA_024699735.1 Posidonia australis | reverse complement strand
CTTGTAATTTCGATTGTTTAAAATCTGTGTTGTCATCTTTATTATGTTTGGATATACATTTTTGTAAATGTCTAAATATATGACCTACACCCCCTCCCTTAGGACATGTGTATGTGGTATTACAATAATTACAGTAACACCTAGTTTGATCTACAGGGTCTAATGTAACATGCTGCCAAACCCAAGAATTTTGTTTCCTGGGTTTTTTTAGTGGCTGTGGACTGTGAAGTATGTGTTGGGGTAGACTGAGGCTGATCTGACTCCATACTAGGGATATAGTCCTGGCTACCAACATTACCAATATTTTCCATTTTAATATAAAAAAATGAATATAAAATAATAAAACCCTTAACCCACAAAAACCAAAACTCAAAAAAGGAGGGATTAGAAGTAAAGAATTTGGAGGGATTAGAAGTAAAGAAATTTTGATGTTGCTGGCTCAGCTAGTGTCGCATGGAGACTGGAGAGCAGAAGACTGGGCAGAATCAAAGCCAAACAGCGAAATCTTCACTTGAAAATTGGGAGAAATTTGTAGTTGAGAAAGTTGTAGAAGAGAAGATTGAGTTGTAAAGAAAAATGAATGGGATGGGGGGGTATTTATAGGATAAAATTATTGATTAAAAAAAAAAACAAAAAATGGCTGGATTTTGCAACGATCCTTTGGACCCTTGCAAAAAAATACATATTTGGGTTGGGCTGAGCAGTCCAGTCCTGTTTTAATTTATTTTATTTTTTTAACCTGCCAGGCTGCTCAGTCGGATCCTGTTTTACGTTTTTTTTAATGTTTTTAAAACTGGCAGGGCTGCTCAGCCAAGCCTGTTTTACGTTTTTTTTAAATTTTTTTTTAAAACGGGCTGCTGGCTTGGCCCTTTTGTTTTTGTTTTTTTTACTGTACATGGACCGACCTGGCCCAGGGAATATTTGCAAGCCTAAATGGGCCTACTCTATGGGCTTTGGCTGGCCTGCTAGTTAGGCCCGACCCACGTGATTTTTTCCCAGGCCTGGGCTAGGCCAAGCAGTCCAGGGTCGGCTGGGCCTGATTTCCATGTCTAGGTTTAGGAGAGGCTTGCAGATTTGGTTGTAGCCCCCGGTCGGTAGGGGAAACAGCTTGGTGGGCGGAGGTTGTGGCGACTACAAGGGTTGGTGGTGCTAGCGATGGTGGAAGGGGTGGTTAGAGGGACTGATGGCAGGGGAAGGTATTGCAATCCCTAGGCTTTCTCTCTATACTCTGGCACCATATAAGTTAGGGTAAAAACTATTCTCTTACTCCATAAATGAGGATTACAAGAGTACTTATAGTAAGTAATTGGATATGTCGTTACTGGATATGTCGTTACTGGATATCCATTTAGCCATCATATGAGAGAGAGAACATAACAACATAACAATATATAAGATATTACATCTAACATACTGGTTTCTCGAAAAATAATACAAAATGTAAAGTAATATTTGGAAAATATTAACATATTGAGTTTTTTCATTTTGTCTTGAAATAAAAGGGGGTAATGATATGAACAATAGTAGTATGTTAATAGTATCTTCTAGACAATTAATTGGCTAGAAGATATTAACAAATTTATGTTAATTGTAAAAAAAATCAATAGTAGAATTAGATTAGATTTCTTTCTCGTTGAAATCTATAGACCCAAACAAGATGGACTTCTACTGGTATTTTGTTGGTGAATAATTATATCACAAGTCGCTAAGAACAATGCAACATTAGTCATTTTAGTATGCATGAACCATCATGGACATCTCTATTGATATAAAATCTTAAACAAATCATTTGTCTTCCATTGACAATAGAAGTTCAAGAGAGGAAAAGAAAACCAAAACTTCTTTTTTATTTAGGATTGAGTGAGAAGAAATGTTGATCAAAACAGAGGAGGCTAAAACTTAATATGCTCTTAGTGTACTTTTTATGACAGATTGAGGAAGTTGAGGACCAAGACCATAGAAATCTCTCCCCTCCAAATAAGAGGTGATATGTTAGTTAAGTGATGATAAAGTGGCCACAAGAAGGAGATAGAATTCTCAAGTAACGAGACTTTTAAAAGTATAGCTCTCAAATAAAGAAATTTCATATTTTAAAATGAAATAACGAATGACAATCAAATCAAATCTATTGTTATCTATAATTGGACCTATTAAATTGAAGTTCTTTATCATAACTATGTCAATTAAAAATTTAATGAGAGAGTTGAAACCAAATTGTGAATAATTAATTTGTTTTAATATTTAATATTAAAAATTAGAATGATAATTTTTTGAGATCAAATACAAGTGAAAAAATTGTGGACTAAAAAACATTCAATATTTAAATTTACATAGCTATCCTATTGTTTTCCCATCTTAAAGATGTGGATAAAGATGAAATTTTTGAGGTGAAAAATGATAAATTCATTTTAAAAAATAGTTTGATAGAACATATATATATATATATTTATGTAGAGAGGAAGTGAAAGAGAGATTGAGATCGTTTACTTCCTTGCATGTATACATTGTATAACAAGTAGGTGAGAACAAAAAGATGAGAATAGAAGGTAAAAGAAACAGGAAGAAGATGATTTTCTCTCTATTTTTTGGATTCAATCGAGAAATGAGAACAAGGTGCCATCTTTTATTTGTTTAACATTCATGCATAAGATAAAACAAAAGAAAGAAAGACGATATGTGATTTATCCACTATTTTTTTACATTATAATTTGAAAGACATTTTAGAATTAGGCAGACTAATTGATACGAGATGTCTGTAACTAGGCCTGATGAAGTTTCTTTATAATTATACACAAAAAAAACTTTTTGTTGAGATCAGATGGTAACTTTGAAATACTGAAACAAATTTCGAAAAATTATACCAATAATCTATCATTGATGAAATTCGAGACACGGTTCATCATCTGCACTAATGCTATATAAGAACTTCCTAGAGGTGCAAGCATCACAGGACTATGAATAAAGGCTATTAAATTGGTTCTAGACTGGTTTATGACCCGGGAAACTAGGGCATATGGCGACTTTGGGTTGCATGTTACAATGGGCAAATGAAGAGGACAATTTGGTTATTTCATGGCTAATTTTCCCGCCATTGAGGGTACACTGGTAATTTCGTGCACTCATTAGCCATGTAAATAATCTATTTCGTCTCCTTCCAGGTCGATTGGCGCTTGAGGTCGATACTGAAGGGAGAAAAAAAAAAAAGAGGGGGGGAAAAAAAACCTAGAGAAGAGATATGGTGAGCAGAGAAGAGCTCTTGGATCGATGGAGAGGAATCGAGGAAGAGGACGACGACCAGGACGGGGGCGATTCCTCCCCTTCCAAACGCCGGATGATTCGTCAGTTGAAGGAACGATGGTAAAAATGCCCACTTTCATCTATAACCTAATTCGATTTATCCTTGAAGATTGTCTCTCTTGGCCAGAGGAGAAGTACACATCAGTCGAACGAAACAAATGGCAAACGAAAAAAATGTAGTAAAAAAGATACAGAAAAGAGACAAGACATCATACATTACACTTCTAAGCTAAGTCTGCGTGTGCAAAAGTAGCGTCCTTACATGTAATTTGGGACCTTGTTCAATCATTCCTTTTTTCATCGTCTTCCTTTTACGCAGGTTTTCGGACACCTTCAACTTTTTGATTGGTTCGCCGGTGGAAACCCATCTTTGGTGTGGTTTCTGGGATCTGATGGGGCCTCTTTTGGAGACGTTTCATGGTTATTTCAAGGACAAGAAACCCGATTCACCTCTCAAACTCGTGTGGCGACGGGTTTCTGGAGAACTGCGCCAGTGTACACAGTGCATCTGTCAGCACCACCAAGCTCAGGAAACCTACAATGCAGAATATGAATCTGAGACAGTTGGGCCCCTTTTAAAAGTTTTACAATGTCTCGACGAGGAAAGGGTGTCTGAACACCTACAAGAAATCAACGCGAGAGTCTCCCGAGGTGCATATGATCCCGAAAGTCACGGTGCTGAAGTCGTCAGTATCATGTTTGAAGTATGCACCTCTGATGACTATTATAAGAAAACTTTCCTACACTATCATTTGCAGAGATAACTTTGATTGCTTTTTTAATTCTTTCACTTTTTTCATAATACTCTTCGATTTGAACAAGAACTTTCATCCCATTGCACATGGGAACTGCACATGCCCTCATAGTGGTTGATGCTCAGGTGCAATTGCTCAAATACTGAAGATAATCATGGTCTTTGAATTATTCGGTCTTTGAATTATGAATAATTCAATTAAGGCTATGCAACTATGGATTTTAAAAAGCATGTAAATGTCCAAGTATGTCAACCATGTGCTTTGTAAATTTGGAAACAGTGTGACGCATCTTGATCCAAAGGCTTTAAAACACACTAGGTGTTTAGGTGGTTTATGCAATGTAATTGTTTAAAAGATGAGTTCTTAAAAATGGTCTAATAAATGAGAAAGCTACGAATAAAAATGCAATATGGATAACTTTTGTATTACCTACTATGATTAAAGTGAAAAATGCAAGCATATATCCACATAACCAACCCAAGTCAATGATTAAATAAGCTATACTATATAACATCATGTAAAAAATGATCGAAGAATGCCTTCTATGCAGGGCTAATCTTTGAAGCTAAATGATGAAATAGAAAAGTAGAGAAAGATATACTCACAGAAGTTTTCTGAATTTTTTTATAAGCAAAATTTAGAATTCATTCTCTTTCTCCATAAAGTATCCAAAAATATATTCTATACCTGGTTGCTAGAAGCATGGATATTTACAAAAGAAAATTATATCCCCCAAAAGTCATCCTGCTCTGATATTCACCAAACGATGAGTCATCCCCCTTTTTCACATATTAGAAGCCATGAATCAAATTATCACTGCCAATGTCCTCATGTCTTTATAATATAAATGCTGGAATCCACAAGGAGCTCATATTTTATCTCGTTACGAAGCCTAGTTTTAGCATGTTATATAGTAGAGGTTGCAAGTTTAGCGCTTGCAAGCAAAGGGTTCATACAATTGAAGTGAATACTCAATATATGTGTAGAACAATAGATTCCCGAGTCTCTATTCTTGTTCAATTCTCCACAATGTTCAGAAATTGTTGACAGTTTTCATTATTGAGGGTTTTGAGGTAAATCTTACTCACAATGTTGCATGTAATTCCCATAAATATCAAGAGTCAAAAACCAAAATCATTGTAAACTTAAAAAAGGAAAGAAAAGCGTAACCAAACATTTCTAAGCTAACTTCCTAAGATTGTACGGGTCTAAGTGATCGTAATAACATTGACTAATCGAGTGATGATGCTGATCGACAACCGTTGTTAACACCACGATGACAGATTGAAGTGGATGAATGTGCGATATGATGGGATTCTAGGTATGCATCTTGTTGAGAAGAGTAAGAGAGGAATGGGAAGAATAAAAGAATTCATGTCTAACCTATTAGGTTGAGAACATGTGATTTATATGTGAAATTTCTACCATAGTGATGTACTGAAATGTTGGGGATTGGGTTGTGAAATTTGCATTTTAAGGTTTGGATATATTGTTTTTGTTGTTCCTGTTAAAAAAAATAATTAAAGTTTTAAGGTAAACCTTTTATTTTTATTTGAACAAACTACTATTTTAAAAAAATATACTTAAGTTCTTAATGATTGAAAGAGGATGATTTCAAAAGATGGGGCCATTCACTTTCCCTATTATTTATCAATAACATCCTATGTTTTTTTTTTTTAAAGCAGGATCCAAAGGTGTGAATATACGTTCGAAAATTGTGTATATAACATAAATCTTTAGAAAATCTTCTTGAGGATATGATGCTGAATGGATATGGAGAAGAAAATTACCAAAATAATATTGCATAGTAGAATTCCTTGTTTTATAGCGCATCCCAGCTAGGCAGATGCCCAAGATGTTGTTGAAATATTTTAGGTCCAAATCCACTCAAGCAAGGACTTTAGATGATAACCTTATCTTTTAAAATGTTTGATTTTGAAAGAGCAAGATGCTAGTTCAGTGGTTTTAAAGGTTAATTTTAAATTTGCAAGTGTTATGGTGTGTAGAGGATGGTTTTGGAAAATAAAAATTATGAAAGCACACATTCCCTTGAAAACTTGGTCTGCTAAGTCTAATAGAATATAATATAATGAGGTGGCCCTTTTTAATATCTATGCCCACTAGTGTAATGCTGATTGCTTAGTGTCAAATTTGAACATGATGCTTTGTTACCATTTTGATTATCCTCTGCCACGGAAGGACACTCTGATCTTGGTTTGTGAAGTGAATGTATATGAAAACAACTATCAAATCTTGCTATTTCTCTGGATCACATCTTGTTTTTTTACAATTTTCAAAAATATTAACTACATTAAAGACATTAAAATACAGTAGTTTCTCCACTTGCAAAATTACTATACAAATTCTATAGTATATATAGGTAAAATTTGAACTTCTTGAAATTTCAAGCATGTCAATCCTCTTCTGTTTGGAAAACATCATACAGAACAACATGAAAGGTCCTTTCTAAGCACTATCCAATGAATACTTAGATCTCTGAAAGCATGAAATATCACTTTGCTACATACTTTTATCGAAAATAGTATTGCTGGCTACTGTTCAAGAGAATGAGAAAGATGTGGAGGGAACTTAGGTGTGGATGTGAGAAGGTGACTTTGATCTAAATTGCTTACTCTCCATGTCTAGATCCAAATCCCGTCTCACTACCAGAACCAGGGGGATCTAGGATTAGCCATGGAAGAGATTGTTGGAATAGTTCTACATTGAAAAAAGTGATAACTGAACGTGAGGTTATATATTGATGGATTTTTTCATTAAGTGTCTAGTCTTGAGTTTGATGTCCATATCTCAATAGACACAAATACATTGTTATGCGATTGCATGTAATTTTTATTAGCCTAAGTCAAATTCTTTACGAGAATTACAAAAAGTATGATTTGTTAGCTGCCATTTTTTGCATTTTCTTATAAAGTGGATTCATTTTCTAGTTTTTGCAATAAACAAAAATAAATAATCCAATGTTATTAACCATAATGTTCCAAATAACATAAAAAGCGGCTCTTCAAATTCCGTTTAAATGTTTTTTTATATGACACCCTTTTTTTGCGTGAAAATAGTTTTTTTTAATATAATGTTAGTGACTTCTTGTCATTGACATAATTTGATTATCTAGCTACTTATTTGTTTACTTATGCTTGTCACTTGTTTAATGATTTAATTTATATTTTTGAATTATCGTGATTAAATGATAATTATACTCGTGGGTGAATGATAATTAAACTTATTCAAGTTATGGTTTTTGAATTAAATTACTTGTGTTTGACCAATAATTCCATATATTGAGGTATTTTGAATATTGAATGTTGTTGGTTATATGCATGTTACATTTTTTTTTATTTTTAGTAAATTTCAACAGTTTTTTCATTAAACCCCCGTTTAAACACCCTTTTTTCAAAAAAAAAAAGAGAGACTCAATCCGTATAGAGGTTGTTTTCCGTTTATGAAAACATGGATGAACCATTATCTATATACTACATAATTGTCTTGCATTGAGCGTAATCTTATTATGATATGAAGAGAGAGCATACAAACTGTTCAATTTGAAGAGCAAAGGAGATTGACAAGGAACATAAAGCACCTTTAAGGAGCTATGTATGCTTTACATTTGTATGCACAAAGTTGTCAACTTTTCTGAAATTCTTGAAGTTCTGACTTTTTTTGTTCACTAATGAAGTGTGGGGCATCAATTTGCACAAAAATTGCACATGATGATCATTGAGAATGTGAGGGCATATCTACTTCCAAAACCTATAATTCATTAGGATGGAGCTTGTGTTTTCAATTCCAAGCACATGTCTTTTCCAGCAAACAATGAGAAGAAAATCTTGGCTAAAACACAGATGGAATGCATCTTTGACTAGGGTCTACACAAACTATAAAGTGTTATGCAATTTTTTTCTGTTTAATTTTTGTCCATGTATGTGGCTTATGTTGATTTTGTCACTTGCGATATAACGCATGCCTGCTAAGTGTACGGGGTGCATGTTGATTTACTGGAAATCTTAAATAAGCTTTGATTAGCTGTAACTATTTGTGCATCTCTACTTTTCCCAAATAATTAAGTTGTATCTGGCTGTGTGCAGGTGTTGATGTTTCCCACCTTGTTAGATGACCAGTCATTGGTAATTGAGTTTGAAAGGTTTATTGAAGCAATCGATAATTCTCATGAACTATCACTTGCAGGGCATCAACAATATCCGGTAATTTTGACTATTTTAACTTTTCTTGAATAATGGAATTGCTAGCATTTCTATGAGCAATTTTGTCTATTTTATTAGGGAGTATATGCACTTCTTTTTTTGAAAAATTCAAGAGCTCGTGCTATTGGCCTTCGATTGGCTGGATGCTTGGGAAAGTTGAGGTATGAATTCTTTAAATTTGTTTTTGTCATAAACTATGAAACATGGTTATGTTGAACTATTAGTGCAATCAAGGTTTTAAATGTTGGTTTTGTGTCGGATATCGACGAAAACGTCGATGGAAACACGGTAAATTTATAAAGGTTTATGGAAATAGTCAAAAAATTTTGAATTTTGAATTGAAACTCTAAAATAAGGTAAAGTAAGTAATAATCTACATTTAAGACTACTTAGATTAAATTTCTAAACATGTATCACATTGAAATACACTACATGGTATTAATACAAATATACTAAAGCATGAATAATACATAAAAATGCTTATTAAATGTTTTAAAATAAAGCTACTCATAAAAGTTACTTTATATATACTTAATATCATAAAGAATGCCATTGATCAAAATGTTCTTGCTGTTTGGCCATGTTGTGGTTACTATGAATTTGCTTTTGAATTTGGGATTTTTTCCACATTACGTAGTTGTTTTAAGTTATGATTGTAATATGTTTGGTAGTCAACAATATAGTAGTGATATTGTGACAATGGTTGCGTGGACTAAATACTTATTGAGATTGTTGAGGGATGTAATATTGAATTAGAGGACCTTGATGAGATTGTTGTTTATATTCTGTTGGTGGTGGTGCATATTTGAAGATAGAGTTCATATCTCATTTATTTTGTTAACTTGAAAAATAAGAAGATGAGGTTTTTGTCGATTCATTTTCAGAGTTATAATCTAATTACCCATAAAAACCATCTCCGAAAGAGTTAAGAATTATAGTCATAAGAGTTTTTAGGATCATGAATATTCAGAGAGTCAAGTGACTCTAATCTTTTATTGTGTCTTCATGAGGTTTTTTTTGTAATGATACGACGAGTTTTAGGTCTTGATAGCCATCGGACTCTATGATGCTCATCTTATATGATAGGTGTGAATGCATCCTTTGTTGTAATGGACTAAGTGGTCCTTCACTTTCTCCTTGTAGATCTTCAGTTGCAAGTGAAGTTATATATCTACTACCACCATCTTCATCATCGTTTAGTGGTTGTGTGGAATCATCATATATCTCATTTTCACCACCTAGGCTTGGAATTCCATTATGAGAATGTATTGATGGATTCATGTATTTTTCAACATTAAGGTCTATTTTGGCAGCAATTTTTGAGCTTGGTCTACCATATTCTTCATCTAATATTATCTCTCCATTTTTTTACAATCACTCAAGTATAAGATTCTCATCTTCTTCCTTATTGTATATATACGTTAAATCAATTAGGTCTAAGTGATCTTGATTCTCTCTTTGTGTTATATGTTTCAGTTTTAGCGTATGTTATAATGTACAAATACAAGATCATTTAATCTTTTGAGCTTTCAATCTGTTTTTTTGGTATGGACGAGATTAAATGTGCTTTAATTTATTTTTCTTCTTTTATATGGACGAGATTAAAAGTGCTCTAATTTCTTTCTCATCTTAAAGTTGAAGCGGTTTGAGATAAAATCTTTATTGTAATTTTTTTTAAATTTGGAGTATTTGTTTCACCGAGTATCGACCATTCACCTAAAATATGATATTGGATTTTTAATTTATTACCTATATTATGATGTAATGTTATGAAATAAAAGAAATAATATTCAAATCCTTATTTTAAGTCATCGTATCATGAGCACAAATCGATTGAAGATCTCCAAATCCTAGCATTTGGTTCCTAAACTATTTGATTTCATTCAAGGCTTTTACTTGAATGCTTGGATTTGGTTTCAACTTCTTTATCACTATTTTCACTTAAGCTAATAAAGTGGAACAATTCTTGAGTTCACGATGGTATTGGAAATGTAGATTCAAATAATATGCTACATTTACAAAGAAAAGTCATTAAGCAAAGGATGAAGAAGCATCTGGATTATCTTTGATTTATACTTTTAAGTATTCCATTGAAAAGCTGTATGTTGCATCATTTATTGCATTTTTCATCAACTTTATCCTCTCGTACAAGAAACCTATTGTGGGTTTCTTTCTTATCATCATCCACTAAACAAATGACCTTTAAAATCGACTTCATTATGTTGATCGTCTTTCAAGCATCCTCTCAAAAAGATTGGCTATTGATCATATAGTTTATTCTTCTACCAACTAGAGTCGCTCTCGTGGTATCAGTAGAGAATAATCTCTTTCATTATCCTAGTACGAGGCATACTTTTAGAACCATGAAATTTTTGAATTTGTTCTTTATGCTATTTTTTATTTTTTTACTCTATTATAACTCTTTTATACGTGTCTTTCTTTTCATGAGTTTGACAATTTAAAGGATACACTATATTATAGTCTTTGAGTTTGTTACAGGGATAGGCTCATTCTCACCTTTATTAAGTAAAATCTTCTTGAATCTTTCACTTCTTTCATCTTATCACTTTTTTTGGATTTTGTGCTTTTTAGTAACTCTTTCATTTGATTATGAACGAGTTGGACATGATTTGCACTTACTGACATTGTTATATTCACAAAGTGTCAATAATGTGTTGCTTCATTCATATAATACTTCCTCTCATCATTTCCTTTTTACAGTATTTGTATTTTATTTTTTGTCTATTATTGTTGGATCATTAGATGTAGTAATTCTTTCTCCATTTTCACTTCCATTACTTTGAGAGCCATTACAATTCAACATTGTGATGGTCGTAAAGAAAAAGTTAAATGAGATTTGTGCAATTGAGAGAAAATAAGGTTTCATCTATTACTAAGGCTAAAGGTACATATATATATAGCATAAGACCCATAAGACCCATAAGACCCATAAGACTGGATCCTAAATTGGATATTCAAATATCTTATAAAATTATCCTATCTCCTATTGACTTAATAAGACCCATAAGACTTAATATTCCCCTTCAAGCTGGAGCATGTATATATTAATCTTGTTCAACTTGTTACAAAAAAAATCGTAAGTCCCAAGACTAAGCTTCTTAGTAAAGATATTAACACACTGATTAGAAGACTTACTATAGGGAGTAGATACAACTCCTTGCATCACCATCTTTTGAATAAAGTGACGTCCGTTTCAATATGTTTGGTGCATTCGTGGAAAGTGGGATTATTAACAATATAAATGACTGTCTGGTTGTCACAGGCATAGGTGAAGGAGTAGGATGACCCAAATCAGTCAGAAGTGAGCGAAGCCACATCATCTTACAAGTTGTTTGAGCCATGGATCTACACTCAGCTTCTGCATTAGAACGAAAGACAATGTTCTGTTTCTTACTGCGCCATGTAATAAGATTGTTTCCAACATATGTGCGATATCCAGAAGTGGACTTCTTATCTCCTCTATCTCCAGCATAATCAGAGTCAGAATAGGCTTCAATTTGCAGGTGACCATTCTTTCTGTAGACCAAACCTTTACCTGGAGTCTTCTTAATATAGGTTAGCACTCGTAATACTCCTAGCCAGTGCACCATCCATGGTTCCTGCATGAACTGACTGAGGACCCCGCAATATATGCAATATCTGGGCGAGTAACAATAATATAAATTAACTTTCTTATCAGTCTCTTGTATCTGCCTGCATCTTTTAATACGGGTGAAGAGACATCTCACAAATCCAGACTTTGATCCATAGGAGTAGTCTCAGATTTACATCTCAAAAGCCTAGTCTCCTGCAAGATGTCTAAAGCAGACTTCCTTTGTAATAGAGTCATTCTGTCTTCAGTAAATGTAAACTCAATTCTTAAGAAATACTTATGTCTATCCATATCTTTGGTGACAAAGTACTTTTGCAAATGACTATTCGTCTCCTAAATACCAGTAGTATCACTTCTTGTTATCAGAATATCATCTACATAGACAGTTAGTAAAATACAGTCATCCTTTGTTCGCCTATAGAAAACAGAGTGATTCACCACACAATGACGAAAATCACAAGTAGATACAATGTTGTTGAACTTCTCAGACTTAATTCGTGGACTTTGCTTCAAACTATATCTGATTCTTCCCTTGAGTAACATAACCTGGTGGTTGTTCCATATACATTTGTTCGGAAAGTCACAATACAGGAATGCATTTTTGACATTTAGTTGGTAGAGTTTCTTGGATTTGTTTATAGTCACTGACAAAATGACTTTGATGGAGTCCAGTCTGACAATAGGGGAGAAAATCTTAGTGTAATCAATGTCATATTATTCCCTCGTGACTAATCAGGCTTTGTATCTATCTACGATACCATCTGTCTTGTACTTTATAAGAAACACCCATCTACAAGTAACAATATTGGTTCCCTCTCTTCTAGGTACTTGTGTTCATGTCCCACAAGACCTCAGAGTCTGCATTTCCTCATCTATGGTTGCTTTCCACTGAGGTATTAGGCTTGCTTCATGGTAGTTCTTGGGAATTGATTCATAAGAAATAGATAAGGCAAATGCATAAAAGGAAGGATGAAGGTATTCATAACTCACAAAATGGGATATAAGATGTGCAGTTGATGAAACACGTGTATCTTTCTTAAGGACAATTGACAAATCAAGGTCAGTGGGTGGCAGATTTGCAGATGGTAAATCCTATGTCTTTGTGGGGGCAACGTGGTTGTTATCGATATACCTGCAAAGTGTTAGATATCTGTCTTTGTAGTAGGAGTATCAGTAATATCCATCTCTCCAGATTCAACCACAGACGGTAAAGGAACACTATCAGGAATTGAGAAGGTACTGTCAAAGAAGTTCTGATTCTCAAAGAAGGTGATATCAGCAGATACAATGTATTTCCTAGTAACAGGAATATAACAACGATAGTCACGTTGAGTAGGAGAGTAATCAATGAATGCACACCGAATAGACCTCAGAACCAGTTTGTCTAGGTTAGGAGTCAAGTCCTCAACAAAGGCAACATAGTCGAACACTCTGGGAGTAAGAGAGAAGGGATCAATATTAGGATAAAGTCTCTATAGTAGAACATCTCTACCAAGTGGTGTAGATGGCATGTGATTGATGAGATATACTGCAATGAGAACAGTATCAGACCAAAGATATTGGAAAAATGCATCTCAAACATAAGTGATCGGGCAACATCAAGTATGTGTCTATGTTTACGCTTTGCAACTCCATTTTGTTGGGATGTGTGTGGACAAGAAGTTTGCTGCAACACGTCCATAGATTCATAGTATTATCGAAGATTCGTCTTAGTGAATTCTAAAGTATTGTCAGAATGAAAAACTTTTGGATAGATAGAAAACTGATTCTTTATTTTCATGAAAAATTTCTTAATAATGTCAAGCACATTGACTCTATTTTTTAAAAGATACACCTAAGACACATAAGAAAACTTATCAACAAAAACAATGTAATATTTATGACTAGACATTGAAGAAGTTCTAACAGGATTCCAAACATCACAATGTACTAAATCAAAAGGACTTTTACTCCTATCTAGACGTAGACCTCGAAAGGTAACACAATGGTGCTTATCTAACTCACAAGATTCACACTGAAAAGACGATACAAACAATCAAGGAAGAGCTTACTGAAGTTTCTGATGAGAAGGATGATCCAGTTGACGATGTGATGTAATGGATGAGTCATCTGTGGAAGTAAGAGATGCAAAGCTTCTAGGTATCTCATCTTTGACAAGTAAGTTAACTCCTTGGCCTTTGTTATGTCCTAAATCAATTCTTTTCCGTGTCTGTAAATCCTAAAAGGTACAGTGAAAAGGGAAAATTGTCATACAACAGTTTAAATATTTGGCAATGGAGCTAATGGATAAAAGATTTACATGGAATTCAGGCACAAAAAGTACTTTGTCTAAGGTTAACTGAGGTGTAGCACGAATGGTGTCTTGTTCAGTTACCTTGCAGGTTCTGCCATCAGCTATAGAGACTGAGGTAACTGAGATATACGAGAGTAAAGGTCACAGTTATCTGTCATATGAGAGGATGCTCTTGAATTAATAATCTAGGAACTGTTCCTAGAGATAATTAAATTAGATATACCTGAGGTGAAAGTAGTGGCATGAGATGCAACAGTAGGTGTAGACTGAGCCTCTTTATATTGAAGAAATTGAGCATACTCCTTCTGAGATAGAGTCACTGGCTGATTACTGGTGGTGGGAGTATCTACAGGCATCTGAGTCACTTTTGTAGATGCTTGTGTCCACTCTAGCTTACCGAACTTTTTCTAGTATCTGTCCGACTTGTGGTTAGTACAACCACACTGCTCATATGGAGTTCGACCTTTACCATCGCCTCGTCCTCGGCCTCCTTGTCTAGAATTACGACTGCGACTACGACTACGTGTAGTTATAGCAAAATGATCAGCAGTAGGAGCAAGCACACCTGTAGAAACACGTTAAACTCTGGTAAAGGTGCTCTTCAGGCTTGGAGTAGAATCAGCTCCAAGAATCTAGCCTTGTATCTGAGAGATCTCTGGGTTAGGCTAGATAAATAGGCAGAGACCACAAGGTCCTCGCTGTGTGCATGGTAGTAATATCAAGAGTAATTGGCTTATACAAGTCAAGTTCATCTAGAAGTGCACGGAACGTCCCAAAGTGATCTTGTATTGAATTGTCTACCATCTTCAAGGTAAATATTTTCTTGTAGATTTCAAAAATCCGGAAAATGCTCTTCTCATAATCATACATCTGTTTGAGAGTGTCTCAAATTTTCTTGGTAGGACGAAGAATCGTAATACTGTGAGCAACTGATGGTTCCATGTTATTCACCATCCAACAGACAATTGCTGAATCGTCTGTAAATCAATTTTCATAAGTGTTATCCTTGTCATTCAGAGGTGACTGATTTGAGTTTGCGATGGGTAGCAAAAAAAGTCTCAAAACTTTGGGACCAGAGGAGATAATTCTTTTCATTTAGTTTCTCTGACGTACCACTCAGGTTTTTGACAAGAGACTCTTGAGAAGTCATGCTGTAAACCATAAATCAGATCTGAAAATAAACTAGTAGGATGCAGAAATCAATATCAATGACTTTCAAGAGATATTATCTAGGTGGAGAGCAATAACCACCCCTACTAGTAGTAGAATTGAGGAAGTATGTTCTGTCTACGTAGCGTACAACAGTAGTAGTAGCCATCGAATCCCTTTCGGTGGTAGTAGGAAGATCTTTGACACCCCACTCATATGTGGATGTGCATAGGAGACGACTACAAAGGTCTTTTAGGCAAGAGAAGGGGTCAGACCCTTTAGAATAGCGTGATAGACCTTGAGAAGGTCTGTCGGCAACTTGCAGGACCATCAGTGTTAGAAGGAGGGCTGGAGAAGGGCTATCGGAGGACTGACGACAGGCTGGCGGTGTCGGAATGAGGTGGCAGAGGTCCGACGGGTCTGGTTTGGGGTAGACGGTGGTAGATTAGGGATCGATAGTTGTTGTAGGCCTGCGCGTGGTGAGGGGAAGGGCCAACTGACTTGCTGCAGGCCCAAGGGTGGTTGTCGGCAGGTGGGGTTGGCCGGAAGTGGGTGGTTAAATGTGGAAAAACTAAGGTTTCTCCCTATGTTGCTTTTATACCATGTGCAATTGAGATAAAATAAGGTATCATCTATTACTAGGGCTAAAGGTACATATGTATATATATGATAGAAATTATCCTAAATTGGATATCCAAATACCCTATAAAACTATCCTATCTCTATTGACTTAATAAGACCCATAAGACCCATAAGACTTAGCAAGATTAATTACATGAAAAAAAATATTCATGTATTTAAAATATGTTTCCTTTTTTTTTTAAATTTTTTATGATTTTTACAATTTTTTGAGATATTTTATTTAATATTATTTCTGATTTTCTTCAAAATTTTGAAATATTTTCATTTTTTTTCAACTTCTTATTATTTTACTGTTTTTTAATGATTTTATAGCATTTTTAGGTTAGATTTTACCTTTATTAGGTTAGATTTATGTAATATCAAGTTATTAATATCAAAATACAAAAAACGTCATGAAAAAATAAAAATATTATATATAAAAACATAAGCTTTATGTATTTTTATGGTAGATTTATGTAATATACCTGAGTTCTACATTAAAATAAAAAAAATCTAAATATTAATACCTATGATCTAAGTGTAATACTTAAATCTACATCAAAATCAAAAGCAAAACCCAAAAAAAGAGAGCATGGAATCATAACAAAACCAAGAGATCTAAGTGTATTACCTTACGGAAATTGGTTTTGGGAGATGACACTTTACCAAGGAGGAGTAGTAGTTGGCCTTGAAAAAGGGGGAGGAGAAAACTTGACGGGAAGAATGCAGAGAAGAACCTTCAGCGGCAGCAAATTCTGCAGTCGACCTTGTCGACATTAAAATCATGGATGTCGGTCGACATGTGATTTTTATGTAGAGAAAATTCGGCGTGTCAATTGACTTGCTTGAATTGTCACCAGAATTTCCACCAAAACACACAACTTTTCGATTTAATGGTAAATGTTGTTTCCTTGATTTGCAAGACCAACACGTGCCGGCAAAATTTCTCCGACACATGTTGATTTTTTGAGCCTTGGTTGCAATTGGAATAAAATGTATATTTCTTGAATAAGCTTAGAGGGCATTTTACTCTGACCTATACACATAATCCATTGGCTAAAGTTGCTTCTTACCTACACCTGTCAGGGTGGCTCAGTGGCAAGGTGTCTTGTATAAAGGCCCCCACTGGAGAGATCCTGGGTTCGTACCCTAGGGAACATATATGCATGTGGAAAAAAATCTAGTGGGTGCTCTGCACATAGCCTGCAGTTTGGAGCCTGCACTCATCATCCAAGAGTGGTGGTGGGTTCAGGTTATTTCTGGGATATCCCAAAAAAAAGGTTGCTTCTTACCTGTGTCAATACACAGATCTTTAGCTATGGACACGTGGCAGTATTGCTATTGTGAATGCCATTGCCTCCATTTTTATGATTTGATGAGAAGTAGATACCATCATACCAGTTTAAGTGTTTAACACCGTGACTGTGAAACTATTGTATTTGGTGGCTTTGAAGTACCATGGTACTAAATGTCGACATGTGTTGATGAAATTTTGCCGACATGTGTTGGTTCTCTAGCTTACTGACACGACACTAGTATAACACCGACATGGTAATTTTGTGGATAGAGGTTATTTCTTTTTAGTGCATTTTCATTGCTGACATGTGGATATTTTACCGACACATTAGTTTTTCAACTTACCGAAGGCTAACCTTGGTTCCAAACATTGGTCTGTGTCGGTAACATTTCACCGACACATGTCAGAATATGAAAGGACACGATAAGATCGGGTATGTCTAGGTTTACCGTATTTCATGTCCGTGTCGGTGTCGAGTTGACTCGTGTTGTCCAACACATCGAGTTTTTTAAACTGTGCAACGTGTGTCGTCCGACACGTCCAATAATTGGTGCCAACATGGGTTTATTTCACTTGCTGCTTGTCTCTTTTCTTTTCTTGCGATTCTTCTTCTTCCATGGTGGAACCAGCTGCTATTTTCTTCTCTTCAAACATTCTTCAAGGCTTTTTGGAAGGATTCTTTGAGGATACTCTAAAGGTATGGTCAACTGCGTTATTTTCGTCTTTCCTTCCTTTTTTCAAAGATTTCCGAGGGTTCTTCATGGATATATAGATCTCTACTCGCCTTCAAGGTTTTTTTTGATTTCTTCAATGGTTTTTCAAGGATTTTACTTATTTATTTGATTTTCAGCAAATAGGGAGCTTTTTTTTTGTTTTTGCTTTAGTGTTCAGTTAGATTTACCATAAAAATACATAGATCTTAGGTTTTTGTATATAATATTTTTATTTCTTCATTTTTTTTGTATTTTAATGTTAACTTGAAAATCAGTAAATCAATAAATAAAGGTTAAAAAAAACAGAAAATCATATTTTAACCTAGTAAAAGTAAAAAAATCAGAAAATCTAACCTAATAAAGGTAAAAATCAGAAATATTTTGAAATTTTACAAAAAATCAGAAATAATATTAAATGTACAACTTATTAAATAAAATATCTTAAAAAATTGTAAAATCAAAGAAATTTTAAAAAATAAGGAAACATATTTTAAATGCACGAGTATCTTTTTTCATATAATTAAACTTATATAACTTTTTATTTTCTGTCTTCATAATTTCGAACTTTATGGATCTCAACATGATGGAAGTGGTAACGAGGAGAGATTTGTTAGATCTGATCTAGGATGGTTGCATGGATATGTTGTTAACAACGATAGATAGAAAACAAAATGCAAGTACTGTGGGAAGAAAATGATGAGTAGGGGTATTACAAGATTGAAACATCTTGTTGGTAAATACAACAATGTTAGCAAATGCAAGTTATGCTTAACAGTTGTTCGTAATCAGTTACTAAAGGACACAAAATCTAAGAAAAGTGATAGGACAAAAAGAGATGAAAGATTTAAGAAGATTTTGTTTAATGAAGGAGAGCGTGAGCTTATTGTTGTATCAGATTCAAGATGATACAGTGTATCTTTCAAATCGTCAAACTCAAGATGAGAGAGACATATATAGGAGAGGTGTACTGGAGTCAAGAAATGAAGAACGACATAGAGAATAAATTTGGAGATTCCATTGTTCTGAATGGGTTAAGGGAAGTGGAAGTGCAAATGGCAGTGGTAGTGTATAGAAAGATAAGGATAAAGGTATAGCCGGAATATTTAAAATATACTGTCAAAAGCACGATAGTTCGGAGTCAGCAATATGTAAAACTGAAAAGTCGAAGTTGAAGACTATCAAAGACATGATTGGAAATGTCAGAGAAAGTTAGTCAAGTTGTGGTCAAATGCATTTTTTTCAATGTTATTCCAGTAAATTCTACAAAGGAACCTATTAAATTAGGAATAAAACGGATCTATGTTATTGACAATGAGTAGTTATATTTATATATAGGTACATCAGATATCCTATTAGGATAAATGGATATCCAATAATCCATCTACTATAAAATCACATAACTAATTCTCACACTCCAGCACAAGTTGGAGATATATCAATCATGTCTACCTTGTCACACAATGACTCAAGCATCTCAACACTAATGTTCTTTGTGAATATAACTGCTAGTTGCTCAGAAGATTGAGTATAAGGAGTAGAGATAATCTCTCTTATAACCATGTCCTTCACAAAATGTCAGTCAACCTCAACGTGCTTTGTTTGCTCATGGAAAGTGGGATTATTTGCAATGAAAATGGTTGTTTGATTGTCACACTGCATGGTCATAGGAATCTCAACTTTAACTCTAAGTTGCTCCAATAACGATTTTACCTGCATCATTTCATAAACTGCATGGGTTATGGATCTGTACTCAGCCTTTGCATTGGATTTTGACACAATATTCTGTTTTTTGCTGCGTCAAGTGACCAAATTGCCTCCTACATAGATGCAAAAGTCAAATGTGGATTTTCTGTTTCGTTGATCTCCTACATATCCTGAGTCTGTGTAAGTTACAATCTTGGTATGCTCATTTTTTCTGTGGACTAAGTCTTTTCCTTTAGCGTCTTTCACATGCGACAGGACATGAAGGGCTCCAGTTAGTGTACTCTACTGGACTCATGCATAAATTGTCTCAAAAGGTTAATTGCATATGAGATATTAGGCTGAGTCATAGTTAGGTAAATGAGCTTTCCGATCAGTCTTTTGTATTTACTAGGATCCTCTAGTAACTTCGAACTGCTGTCCTAGAATGCAGGTGTCTGCTCAATCGGAGTGTTCTCGGGTTTACATTCTAGAAGGTCAGTCTCCTGTAAGAGGTTCAGAACATATTTCCTCTGTGATAGTGTCATCTTGTCATGTGTGTAAGTGAACTTAATCCCAAGAAAGTATCGAGGTTTTTCCATATCTTTTGTCACAAAGTGAGTGTGTAAATGCTTTTTGATCTCTGCAATGCCCTATACATCATTGTCAGTCACACGTATATCATTTGCATACATTGTTAGAATAACACATCCATCGGTTGTCTTGCTGAAGAAAATTGAATGATCAACTGTACATCTCTGAATTCCACCAGCAAGAATCACTTGACTAAATTTCTCAAACCAAGCTCTAGGATTTTGTTTGAGGTCATAGATTGCCTTCTTGAGTCTGTACATACGATCCTCTCCTTGAATAATATAACCTAGAGGTTGCTCTATCATGACAGATTTAGTTAAATTCCCATAAAAAAACATTTTTGATATCAAGTTGACACACCTCTCATGAGTGATTTATAGCTAGTGAAAGAAGCACTTGGATAGAATTAAGACGAGTAATCGGTGAGAAAGTCTCCTTATAATCTATCCTATATGTTTGAGTGCCTCGGGTCACCAGTTTTGTTTTATATCTGTCAATGTTGTCATTTGCTTTGTACTTGATGGAGTAGGCCCATTTGTAGGTGACTACTGTAGTCCTAACAGTGCGGGTTACGAATTCTCACGTGCTACGACTAGCAAGTGTAGCTATCTCTTTATCCATAGTAGCCTTCCACTGAGGTAAGGGCAATGTCTGCTAATGATTCCTGAAAATGGACTGAGAAACAAGAGACAATGCAAAACTACAGAAACGAGGGTGAAAAGAATTATAAAAGACAAAATGAGAGATAAGATGGGTTGTACAAAAATAGGTACATTTTTGTAAAGCAATGGGTAGATCTAAGGAACTGGTGGATGTATTTGCATTTGTAGAGGAGAATGGTTCGATGGTGGGAGGCATTGAGGCACGTTGTCGTCGTTGATAAACCTGTATGGGACGAGAAGCATTTGGTGGCAAAATGGGATGTCCTTGAGCATTGCCCTCTTGGAACTGAACAACTGACGGAAGTGGAATAGACACATTGGATGGTGGAGAGGTTTCATAGTATGTTGTGGATTCAAAAAAGGTGACAACAGTTGATACAAAATAATGTTTGGTGAGAGGATGGAAACATCGGTATCCTTTCTGAGTTCGTGAATATCCAACAAAAACACATTTTATTGACTGAGGAGACATCTTGTCAAGACCATGAGAGAGATCTTGGACAAATGCCACACACTCAAACACTGTAGAAGTCAAACTAAATAGATTAGACTCAGGTCTAAGACGACGGAAGGGAACTTCCCCTCAAGAGGTACAAAAGGCATTCTGTTAGGTAAGTAGCTGTAAGCACTGCATCTGACCACAACTATTTAGGGACATGCATATGAACCATGAGAGTGTGGGTGACATCTAGAATGTGCTTGTGTTTTCGTTCTGCAATCTTATTTTGCCGTGAAGTGTGTGGACAAGATGTTTGATGTAGAATACCTAATGAAACGTAATAAGAAGCAATTCTATGCTGAACAAACTCAAATGCATTGTTAGTATGTAAAACTTTAGGAATAACATTAAACTGATTTTTTATTTTTGTCACAACTGTTTGGAGTACATAATAGACATGACTACGATCCTTGAGTAAATATACCTAAGAGATTCTAGAAAAATTATCAATAAAAATTATATAATATTTATGCCTTAAAATAGAATGAACTCTAGATGGACCTCAAATATCACAATGGACTAACTCAAAAGCAGTAGTACTGGACACAAGATGCAATCTTTTAAAGGAAGTACGATAGTGCTTACCCAGCTGACAAGATTCACAATTAAACTACGATATTGGACATCAGAGCAAGGTTTGCTGAAGCCTCGGAAAAGATGGATGATCCAACTGGTAGTGCCGCAAGGAAGAAGGTTTAGAAGTAGACGTCACAGAGGCTAGTCTTCGAGGTATATCATCACGAACCAGGTACACTTCATTTCCTCGCTCATGGTCTAAACAAATCTTCCTCCTTGTTTGTAAATCCTGAAACGTACAATGAAAGGGAAAGAATGTGACGTAGCAATGTAATTGTTTGGTAATGGCATTAATAGATAATAAATTTATAGGAAAATTAGGAACAAATAAAATTTTGTCAATTGACAATTGCCACAGATCATTGACAATTGTCAAGTGATAATTGTGAAGAGGCTTGGACGACTCCTTCATTAGAGACAGGGTACGTTCGATCATTGACAATTGCCACAGATCGACAATCAGACAACTGAGATAAACAGGTAAATAAACTTCGTGTACCTGACATGTGCAAAGAGGCATTAGAATCAAAAATCTAAGAAGGGTCCCTGGATGTTAGGAAGGGTCCTTGGATGCAAAGAAGGCATTAGTATCTGAGGAGCTTACTTGAGTAGCTGTGGCTGTAGAATCCGTGACCTTCAGCTGTTGAAGCCTCTCGCAGTCTGCCTGAGAAATTATGAAAGTTTGCTCCTCAATAGTAGCTGTAGCAGTGTGATGTTCTGTGGTGACATTCGTCGTCTGTGGCCTGTCAATAATATTCCAGCACTTGTTTGTTTTGTGTCCTAATCGAGTACAGTGTGTACACCATGGATGTTTACTAATCTCCCTTCTACCACGACCTCTTCCTTGAGAGCCACCATAACCTTGACCTCTAGTGGCTGTCATGGCAGACGGTTTTGATACTGTAGGAGTTGCAGCTGTAGATATTCGAAGAACCTTGGCAAAGGTGGTCTAAAGATCTGAACCACTGTTCGTCCCTAAAATCTGACTCTTGATCTTAGAATTGATGTTTGGATTGAGGTTAGAGAGAGAAATCGCAATTGCCAACTCCTTCTGATACTGGTGTAGTTGCGTGATGTCGACTGTCAAAGGTTGGTACTTGTCTAACTCATCAAGTAGGGTACAGAGAGTGGTGAAGTGTTTCTGAACTGATCTGTCTCCCTGTCGTAAGGTGAAGAGCTGTTTATATATCTCACAGACCCGAGATATATTCTTCTTGTGGCTATATGTCAGATAGAAGGTGTTTCATATCTTATTTGCCAACTGTAGCAACATAGCCCCTTGTGTAACTGAAGGCTCCATACTGTTCGCCATCTATGTGATAATCGTCACAACATCATTTGTGTCAGATTTTACATCAGGAGGTGGGTGGATGAGGTGTTTTTGTTTCCTGTGTGTCAAAATAAAGGTTTAGAAGTTTTGTGACCATAAGAGATAGTTTGGGTCACAAAGTTTCTCCAATGTACCACTCATATGTTTTATTAATGAATCACAGGAAGTCATACTGAATTGAAATTTTACGAATAACACCAATATATAAACTGAAGAAGCACCAAATACGTGAATTGGACTACTTATCACGTGTAGATTTGATGTATCCACACTTATTAGAGATTTGAGATGAGGGAGAGGCCTATAGCATGGCCTGATGGGCTGGACTGCATAATCAGAGGGGTTGGACTGTCCTTATGATGGACAAGGAGGGACAGAAGGACTCATCGGCGGCCTGACATGCGTTGGAAAGCCCCTAGCTGCTGGTGGGAAGGTTGGGGAAGAGTCGGCGGGAGGCCTGCAGGTTGTGGAGAGGCCAACGGGAGGCTGGGAGGTCTGAACGACAAGTGGACGACGACCTGGAGTGCGGACGGAAGCTTGGCTGGGTGCGTCGGTGCTAGTCGGAGGGGCTGAGCAGGCCAACGACGCGTGAGGCAGGAGAGGAGGTCTGTGGTGGGTGGTGGGGGGAGAGATAACTAGGTTTTTATCCTTAACTTTGGTACCATGTTAGATTAGGGATAAAAAAGATCTATGTTATTGATAATAAGTAGCTCTACATATATATAGGTATATCTGATATCTTATTAGGACAAATGGATATGCGATAACCTATCTATTATAAAACCACACAATTAACTCTCACAGGACCGTATCTACAACATATACTTGATGTAGCGATTAGAGAAGGTACGAGAGTAAAAACATCAATTGATTATGATGTAATGAATAAATATCTTAAATCAGAAAATAAGGAATTAGAAAGTTATATTGACAGTTAGAAACGACAATGGCCAACTTATGGGGTTAATTAGAAAGTTCATTGATGTTTCTTATGTTTTCAGAGATCATAGATATCTCTATAAGCAAATATTGGAAGTCATTAAGTTAGTTGGTCCATTGGTTCACATTATCACCGATAATGACAGTAATTTTAAAGAAGTTGGTGAAAAAATCATGTCTAAGTATCCTTTCTATTGAATAACATGTGTTACTCATTGTATTAATTTGATACTAAAGGACTTTGGTAGGACAAAACTGGTGGAGAAGATTGTTAGAAAAGTAAAGGTTGTAACAAATTTTATTTACAATCACTTTTACCTATTGGCTTTTATGAGGTTACCCAAGTGTTGTGATGGTGACTTGATTCAGCTTAGAGTTACTCAATTTGTAATAAATTACATTGCTCTTTAATCAATGATTGATAAAAGGAACAGACTACAATACATATTTAATTTTCAAATCTGATATAAATATCATGAAAGTGATAGTCCAATTGGTAGGAAAATAAACTCTATGATTAATAGTCAGTCTTTTTGAGGAGATGTTCGAAAGATAGTGAGTATAATGAAGTTGGTTTTAAAGGTCTTTCGTTTGGTGGATGGTGATAAAAAGCCTACAATGGGTTTCTTATATGAGACAATGAAGTTGATGAAAGATGCAGTATACAGAAGTTCAAAGGGGTATTTGAGGATTATAGAAGAAAGATGGTCCAACATGCTTCTTCAGTCTTTGCATAAAGTTGGTAAGTAGTTTGATATATAGATTCATATTAGTCATAATTCATAATTATATTTACATTATAATTGGTTACTTAATTACTTTAATCCGTAGTTCCAATACAATCATGATTTTGGAAATCATACTGACTTTCATTAGAATGGTGATAAAGAATTTGGAGTCAAATGTGGACATTTAAATAGAAGCGTTGAATTAAATTAAATACTTTAGGAACCAACTATTTGGATTTGGAGATCCTTAAGTGATTCGTGGTCGTACTTTGATGACTCAAAGTAAGGATTCGTATATTATTTATTTTATTTACATCATAATATTACATATTTACATCATAATATGGGTAATAAATTAATAATCTTATATAATATTTCAACTGAATAGTAGATGTTAAATAGAACGAATGTTAAAAATTTGAGAAAAATTATAATAAAGATTTTATCTCAAATTGCCTCAATTTTTACTTTGATCCAATTGATTTGACATATATATACAAAGAGAATGAATATGATCTTATACTTGCGTGGTTGTAAGAAAATGGACAAGTAATACTAGATGAAGAACAAGGTAAGCTAAACTTAAGTATTGCTATTGAATTGGGTATTGATGTTGAAGAATACATTAGTTTATCTGAGCATTCTCGTAGTGGAACTCCAGGTTTAGGTGGTGACAGTGATATAGATGATTCGTCACAACCATCAGATGATGAAGAAGGCAGTGATAGTGGATATACAGTTCCTAGAATTGAAAACTTACGAGAAGAAAGTTAAAGGTCACTTAGTCCATTTACAGGAGAAGATGAATTCACACATGTCACGCAAGATGAACATCATGGAGTCCGACAACTATCTAGACCTAATCCTTTATCGTATCATTATAAAAGAAAATATCGTAAAGACATAATAAAGGATTTAGATTCTTGGAGTATTCATATTAGGGAAAGTTTATTAGAATTACTTGATTATCTGAATATTCATAATCCTATAAACCCTTGTGACTACAATTCTTATGAAGATCGTTCTTATGGGCAATCAGATTATACTTCTGAAAGTAGATGGACGAGAACTTCATCTTTCTATATCCCAAGTCAACAAAGTAAATGGAATATGAGTTTCATCTTCAACTATGCACCACCACAAAAAAAGAGAGAGTAACAACCTTATCAAGGTCCTTTAAGTCAAGATTACTTCTCCAGCAGCCTTAACAAGTATTTATTGCACAGTATCCATTAATAGGGTTCTTGATTTGACTGCTAATATCATATTATCATCATTATATTATGGAATACCAAACATATTATAGTCATATATTTTGGAACAACGATGTATTATGGAGGGTGTTCTAAATTCGATAGTAAATTTATTGTGACCACAACATAGCTGAACAACAAGATAATATTGATGAACCAAGACATTCTTTCTGGTATTAAGTATATTTTAGGTAACTTTTATGAGTACTTTTGTTTTTAAATATTTATTAAGTATTTTTACATATTATTTATGCTTCAATATATTTGTATTAAGTTCATATAGTGTATTTCAATATGATACATGTTTAGAAAGTTGATCTAAGTAGTCTTAAATATAAATTATTGATTATTTTAACTTATTCTAGAGTTTTAGAGCAAAATTTGAAGTTTTTTTATTAATTCCATGAGCTTCCGTAAATTTATCGTATTTCCACCGACATCTCTACCGATGTTCGATATGTTTCTTATTTTTGTTGGACCGGAGTTTGACACGAAATTGATATTTAGAACCATGAGACTAACACATAATCAACATTTAAAATTTTGCTTTGAACTAAGTCACATGAAGGTCGGTTTGGCAATTTCTCTAGATTATGAGTTAACACTTGTTTTTTTAGGAAAGCAACAGATTTGGAACCATTGCAGCCATTATTGAGGAAATGCATGATAATTTTGGAGACTGAAGTGTTGCCAGCAAACTTGGACTCTTCAAGGCCAAGAGTTCGTCTTGAGCGTGTAACTGCCTGGCTAGGGCTCAAAGCACTGTATGTAGAACATGATCTTTGCTAAGCTGCTTCCATTGAAATTCTTCATTTCCCTTCAGAAGTAATGTTCACTCTTGGAGAATATGTTTTATAATTCGAAGGCTTGGATGTCTAGAGTCACCGGCTTTTGAGGAAGGGATACTGGAGAGGCACCCTATATTTCTGAGCACTGTACTGAACCATGTCAGTGATGATACCGCTGAATTTTCATATGCTGTTACCTGCTTAAGGCTATTCTTTGAAATGCTAGGTATGTTTCTGGACAGTGTTTTTCCTATGTTTCATGAATTTCTTTTCTGCCAATTTTTTGAGTGATTTTTTGCTTTTCTGGCATATGTTTAGGTTGTAAACTTTGGCTGAGAACAAGCATATCACCAAGTATGATGCGCAACACCTTATTGGGCCAGTGTTTTCATACTGTGGATGAGAAAAGCCATAAAGAAATTTTTGATCTGTTCCTGCCCTTTCTGCAGGCATGTCATTTAATTATATATTTTTTACTACTTGTGTTTCATGTAACTGTTTTGTTATTTATGTTTGTAACAAGTAAATTTAGTTACACACCGCTGTAGTTAATTGCTTTACATTGACTTGTAGTGCAGTCTCTTGAATCTTTGCAAGATGGTGAACATGAAAAGCAAAGAAGACATTTCCTCTATTTTCTTCTTCATCAAGTAACACATAGCAGGAACTTCAGTGGCTTAATAAGAAAAAATGCTTGCAAGGTACACTACACTTTCCATCTTTAATTGGAGCAATAGGGATCGTAAATGTTGGAGTGTAAACTTTTGTTAGGACAGATTTTGTTTATCTAGTTTCTTTATACTTTCCTTTGTGCCCTTGTGCTTGCAGATAGCTCTTCTCATTATACAACGGGGTTATTTGATGAACCCACCCTGCCCTCCTTTTGAATGTTCTCATATGTGGTAAGCACCCACATACATCTCTAATAATATGTTTTCGACCAATTCTGTTTAATGGCATTTTCATGTTCCATTTGTGTACGACTCTGGACGTGTTTTACTTTTCTTCTCAACAGGGGTCCATCTTTGGTGTCTTCTCTGAAGGACATATCTCTTCATAACTCCTTAAGACAACCTGCCCTTGATCTTATTCAAACCATTATAGTTTCAGATTGTGCTGCACTGGCTTCCATACAATTAAAATTTTCTTCGACTTCAAGTGGTGCTAATGCAAAGATCTTTTCTGACTTATATGATGAAGATGAGTTTTGTTTGTCTCATGGTCTTCAAGAAAATAGTAGTTGTTGGAATGCTTTCTGCTTCCAGAGCAAGATTGCAGCTGAAGCCTACAAAGATTGGAAATGCATTCCCTTGTTATGGCTTGATGTTTTTGTCGGGATAGATCCCTTAGTACTCCCAATATCATTCTCAAAAGCTGTTATCTGGGTTCTATCGCATTTCTCCTTCTTTGATTCTGATAATAATATGGAATCAAAACTTTTTGTTAGTGAGTGGTTGTCATATGCTGGAGAAATCTCAAATTCTTTTATTTGGGAGGTTCCAACAGGTGGCGATGATGGTGGAGATGGAAAAGTGTCAAAGAGTTCAGTCAATGCATCATTGATGTGTATCCCTTTGATAAGAGCATTCAAGAGGTCTGCTGTGGCATCACTTATGCTATTTATTTGAGAAGCTCATATACTAACCATTTCTACAAATACGTGTCTGTAATCTTTATATATAATAATATAAGAGTTGAAATATTTTAGATGTGCTGTACACTATATCATTGTGATGGAGCAACGAGAACTTCAAAAGCAGTGGACTTGGGAACCAAGAATGGCAGAGAGCTTGATTCTTTTGCTTATAAGCCCCAATGATGTAGGCATCATAATTGTTGTTTGTTTTTTCTTTTCCTTTTCTTCTAAACACAATATAAGTACTAGTGAAACCTTGCTATGAGTTAAGATTTTTCCATTGATATGCAGACTGCAAGACGTGTTAATAGGATCATCTTGGAACATGTTTCAAAGACACATGGTCTTACTTCTGGACTTCAGTTTCTTTGCTCCAATGTTTCTTCACTTTCTTCAATGTATATGGGCTTAAAATATGCTACAATGCAGGTACTTGGAAATTTCACCCTTTTACTTTTTGTATACTGATATGTTCTTGAGGTAACATGATATAGGTATACATTTTTACTCTGTATGTTTAAGTAAAAATTATATTTATGTTTGCAGTTTCTGGTACAAGTACATCTGCAAATGTCTTTTTATG
Organism: Posidonia australis; assembly: GCA_024699735.1. Classification (NCBI taxonomy): domain Eukaryota; kingdom Viridiplantae; phylum Streptophyta; class Magnoliopsida; order Alismatales; family Posidoniaceae; genus Posidonia; species Posidonia australis. The sequence continues at coordinate 26,480 of JAMKQA010000985.1, read as the reverse complement.
TGTGCATACTCAAATCATCATCTTCTTTTCCTATAATAGGTGTTTTTTAATCACTTTCAATACCTTGAAATAACATGCTTTGCATGCATATGAAAGTAGAGAGGATACTTACTCGACACTATTGGAGCATCCTATCAGTTTTAAAGCACTCCTGATGTTAATTCATGGGTGCAGATAAATGTGGAATAGAATGTGACTGTTACCATGCAATATATTGTATTTGCAGAAATGTGTGTATGTGGGTGGGGGAATGTTTCTGCAGAAGCCAGAAAAACGAGCTTGTGATGTTACTTGATAATATCAACTACCGGAATGATGAGTTATGAACATTTGACTTAAAATCAATTGGCTATGAGTGGAGTAGTTCATCTATGTATAATCACAAGTCTTGGTTTTCACTTTTTCAATATAAGACTATTCCAACATTTTCTTTCATTTGTGGTCTATTTTAGGTTCAACAAGTGTCTTTTTTAAATATAGGTGGATGTGTATGGATTTGGGCTTGTTTGGACCTGTTTTAGCTCGATATCATGTTAAAATATGAACATCTAACTCAAAATTGATTGGCTATGAGGGAAGGAGTTCATCTATATATAATCATAAGTCTCGGTCCTTATTTTTTCAATGTAGGATTATTTTAACACTTTTCCTCACTTATGGTCTATTTTAGGTCCAATAAGTGTCTTTTTTAAACATAAGTGGATGTGTATGGACTTAGACCCGTTTGGATGTATTTTAGCTCTAATATCATGTTAGAATATGGACGTCCAACTCGAAATCAAGTGACAATGAGTGGAGGAATTTATCTATTTATAACCACAAACGTCGGTCTTCACTTTTATAATGTGGGACTATTTCAACAGGGAAAAATGACTTTCTATCAAAGCTTACGGGTTTATGCAACAAGATGAGCTTCTTTTTGCACTAGCATTATGTTACAACTCAACTTGACATGTTCACTACATTCCTTTTTTCCAGTAAAAAGGTGCTATCCCAGCTTTACATTTCACTTTTACTTGACATCATTTAATATTCCAATCAATGTCTCTGGGGAACTACAATAGAGTGTAAAACATCAGTGCTTGTTTGAAAATATCCAACTCCAAATTTCCATGAAATTAATAGTCTCCTTATGCTCAGTGCATGATAGATTGATGGTCTTCCTTGCTCAATCTATTGGACTTTTTGTGGGTTCCAGACGTAGAATTAAACATCGACACGTGTCGGCAATATTTTGCCGACGCGTGTCAGATTTTGAGTTGGCCAATACGATTTACAAGTGTAAATCGGAAAATACTATATGTCGGAGCTAAACTTCGACACATGTTAGTGAATGTCGGTCGACTCGGTTTATTTTTTACATTGAATTTGTACAATGTCGACCGACATGTCCATTAAACCTACGGACTTGCACTAGAGTTCCTTCTTTTTCGTTTGCTTTTTCTCTTTTATGAGTTCCTGACTTCGTATGTATTTCTTTTATTCCTTCACAATCTAGTGGATTACTACAAATTTAAAAAGCCTTTTTTTCTTAATTACATTTAAATTTTATCCCTTTTTAAGGCATAACACTTAATTTTTATATAGAATCTTAGTTTTTTTCATTTTTTATGTTTGTATTTTGAACTTTTCATGTAGATCTACATCTTAGATCTATCATAATAATAATTAGACCTAACTTAATAAAACATAGATTTTAGGTTTTTCCATGTTTTTTTTTGTATTTTGATGTTAATAACTTGTTATTACATAGATTTAACCTAATAATACATATATCTTATGTTTTTATTGTGTTTTGATGTTAATATCCTGATATTACATAGATCTAATCTAATAATACATACGTCTTAGGTTTTTTTGTTTTTGTGTTTTGATGTTAATAATTTGATATTACATAGATCTAACCTAATAACTCTATAAAATCATTAAAAAACAGTAAAATTCATAATTAAATAAAAAATAATAAAATGTTAAGTATATATGAGGTAACTTTTATAAGCACTTTTGTTTTTAAACATTTATTAATTATTTTTACGTATTATTTATGCTTCAAGATATTTATATTAAGTTCATCCAATGTATTTAAATGTAATACATATTGAAGAAGTTGATCTAAGTAGTCTAAGATTTAGATTATTATTTATTTTAGCTTATTCTAAAGTTTGAAATCAAAATTCAAAGTTGTTATCTATTTTCATGGACTTTCGTAAATTTACCATGTTTCCATTGACATTTCCATCGATGTCCGATATGTTTCTTATTTTTGTTGAACCGAAGTCCGACACGAAATCGACGTTTAATTCTATCGTTCCAGCTCAACAAAATATAGGTTAAATACAAACTGATTGGCCCCGAGTAGATGGAGTCAGAGCACTTTGCCTATGTTTTTAGATAAAGCAAATTTTTTTCGTAGTTTATATTATTTGATTTGATAAAATTGATATATGGGATAGAAGTCATGCTTTTGAAGATACCATGATCAGACCATAAACCTCCCTACTGAATTAGATTTCTAAACATGCATCTCTAAGTTGAAATCTATATACATATTTATTTTGAAAATGCAATAATCTATATCTAAAAAAGTAATAATCATCTGTGCCTTATAAAAACAAGGCCAGCTCCATCAAGCTTGGGCAGAAGTTTTTTTAGTTCCCGGATTTGTTGTCTAGGCTCATGATTGTTTGGTGTTTGTTATTTCTGTAATACGGTACACACTGATCTCCTTTTTGGGGTTGCCCTGGACTTGAAACATTTGAATTGTTTTTTCTGAAAGGGAGAAGGATGGTTGATTCTCATTGATCAAATAAGGAACATCCACAAAAACACAAGATTGAAAAACCAATCTTAAAAGCTAAAAAACTCTAAAAGCAGAAGTCCATAAGTGAGAAAAGTCCTGAGGAATGTGAAACATCTCCTCCTTTGAACTTTTTTTTTAAAATAAACAACCACATTGTCTCTCTGTGTCCAAATGCCCGAACAGACTGCGTGAAGCACATGCATCTCATCCTTTATGACTGCATGTTTAAAATTGCTAGAGCAACCATATCCACATGAAAATCCATGCGTTCTGTAGATGCGTTAGATTATCAAATAAAGAATTAAATGAACTGGAAAATTTAGTTATTTCAGTTAGAGGACATTTTTTTATAGCAGGTTGGGCAACAATTTATGATTTTTTTTGTCACAAAACATGGACCATATGATTATAATTATTGCTGTCCAACATTTTGTTGTGTTTGTACAGTTGTTTAATGGGAGTTATTTAATATTTTAATGTGCTACTTTAAGTGTAAGGAAATCAATTGGTGCCAAAGTTGGTGGATGTTGTAGCTTAAATAGGGGGGATGGAAATATTGTGGATTGAAATGCTAAGTCCTTTTCCCCCACAAACTGTCCAACCATCAGAAGAGCCATTTATAGAAAAGAGTGGTCGAGATAATGATAGAGAGATAACACCATGAAGAAACCCACCAAGGAATGTATCATGGTGCTGTAAGAATCATGAGTGATGAAATTAAGAGGGTTGTGATGTAATGTGAATTGTATAAACAAAATCACTTGACAGAATACCAGGCATGATGTTAGGTTTAGAGAGAGAAGAGTTCCAAACTTGTGATAGAGAAAGTAGTAACAGAGAAGGTGTAGAAAATGCCAATTGATGATGGTGGGTATGGCGGAATCTTAGTGGTACAGGTGCTAATGCTATGCCCTCGGTAGCGACCTGAGTAGAGTGAAGAAGGTGATGAGAGATGAACTGGCGGAAAAGAAGAGCAAAAACTCTTCTGCCTGTACTATGAGAGAGGTCACTGGTAAGTGATGTGCCGGCACCCATGGGTCTGTTGTAGGTGTAGAAGTGTTGGCCATAGAGAGCGAGGATGTGTGAGATCTCACCAATCTTCAAAATCAGATGTATTTTACTCAAAACCGGTTGATTCCAGTTGTTTTGTGAAAAGCAATGAGTCATACAAGGAGGTTATGGGTTGTGGTGGTGGAAGGAGCTTAACTCCATCGTGCTTATCAAGATACAGTGTTTGATCATCAATATTGCCTTTTGTGTTTCTACTGAAACTATGGAAAAGGAGTTGGAGTTGGCTGTTGTGGTTGAATGGGAGGGTGGTCAAGCTTGAGAGGCTCTTTAAAATAATTTTTGATAACGATTGTGGGGTGATTATCAACTTCTATGTGTTGATATTGGTAGAGAAGTTATCTTCATGCCTAATCACCAATGCAAAGAAGAAATTCTTATGATGGAGGAGGATGTTGTGAGTGGAGTTAAGGTCTATTTTCAACCTTGTTCTCTCTAGTTTGGGGGTTGCTCTCTCTGAACTTCCTTTGCATGCGAGGAACAAAGACATGATCAATGAGATTGTTATTAGTTTTGGAATTCCTCGAGGTGTTGCAGTGGGAAGACACAACAATAATAATATTCCATTTGAAGTTGTGCTTGTTGAATCGTTGCATATTCTGAACTCCATCATTTGCAATATTGGAGGGATTGCATATCAAGTATCAATGGTGAAGATTGGTTCTTGCTGTGGAAGGAAGCGTGTTCTTAATAAAGAGGGGGCAAGAAAAGGGTTTAGATTGAGTTATCTCAAGATAGAGGAGGAAGGGGTAGCTCTTCCCTCGAGGTTTGGTTTGTTGATGTGAAGAGAATGGTAGTGTGGAGTAAGAAGACGATGCCACGTTGAGTTGAGTCAAGATAGTGAACCACTGGTATATGGAGAAAGAGTGTTGAGATTGGTGGACAACTATTTTGCATGAGTCTCAAGGGACTCCCTTCAATTAAAAAACAAAGAGGATGCTATGTATGAGCTGTCGGATGCAATGGATCTTTATAAGTTTGATCATGGTCCTGTGAATGTTGAGTGAGTTCTAGATCCTAGTGACTCGATTGGTGATCATCTTCAACCTTTAGCGCCTGCACGATTACTGCTGCTATGCTGCAGGTGGGTTCAGAAGAGGTTTCTTCTTTGGTTGAGGTCCTTTTATTTCATGGGCTTTCACTAAAGATAATGGCTCAGTGATGATGTGGATGGAAAATAGTGGTTTCTGGTGAAGTTGCCGGTTTCAGGTCGGCTCTTGGTCACTTTCTGTTGATGGGATTGAGGAGAGTGGTGGGTAGGTTTTGTTTTGGATATTGGTGAACAATACTCATGGTTCTAAATGTCGATTTCGTGTCGGACTTCGATAAATTTAAAAATAGACACGTGTTGAGAAAATGTCGGTATATCGGTATCGTGTCGATGGAAACACGGTAAAAAAAAATTACATTTGTTCAGAAAACTTCCATGTCGATATCATGTCGGTAAATTGAAAATAAGACACGTGTCGGTGAAATTTCGGCGACACGCGTAGACATTTGATACCATGACAATGCTTGGACCATTTCATGTGGCCATCTCAATGTTAACATATATTTTCTAGGGGTGGAAAGACATTTGCTCATGGATTTCGATGAGGCTAGGGGGGACATGTTTTCTCAGGGTTTTTGAATGTGGCGTATGATGAAGATGGCCTAGATGATTTGGGGTTAAGTTTGATGTTCCATAATGACTTTGTGACTTTGATAGGGATTCTTTTGGTTCTCATTGCTGTATAGCTTGTGAGTTGGATGTGGTGGAGGTGATAGTGACTCTCCATGGGACAAGGAAGAGTTGTGAAACTGTGGTTAGTGGTACCATCAGCATTCCTTTGAATGTTCTCAAGCTTTCTTCAATATTTTTTTCCTTTTTCTTCAGTCTTCATTTTTTACAGGTTTAACAGGAAATAATGTTGGAATGGATGATACATAGGCAGTTATAGGGGGAGGGGGTAAATGTGGGAGTAGTGGTAGTGGGAGGGTGTATAGTAATGACAAAGAGATTGTAGTGTATAAAAGGAAGAGCAGGGTGAGGGGGGATAAGGTTGCGAGAGCAGTCAGAGGAGTGGAAGGAATGAGTGAGGTGTTTTCTGCTTAAACAAGGAAAGGCTTGTGGTTTTTCTTTGTCAAAATTGGTTATTGAAATTCATCGATATCTTATTGAGATGAGGGATCGTGCAAAGAGGCTAGTAGGCAGTCCCAAATAAGGTTTACTTTGATGGTCAAAACTCAAAGTGATTGATTCAGCGGTTTGTGGTATGTCATTCTGTTGTTGGTACATACTTGGATGATTTTGCCTTTAAGAAGTTGGCTGGTGCTGCGGGAGGTCTTTTTACCATGTGGGATGGATCTCAGTTTGTCTGCACAAGTAGAATTGTTTTCACCTTTGGTTTGTTTGTTGCTTTAGACAATCAATCAAATGATGTTGAATGGGAAGTTATGGACGTGTATGATCCTTGTGAACAAAATAGCTTGTTTTCTGGAATGAGGTCAGAAGTTTGGAGCAATTGGGATTTGGGAATGGAAAGATTGGTTATGGGGGCTCTCTAATGTAATTCAGTTTGTCGATGATACATCTGGAAACAAAGAAAGTGTTACAAGATGTATGGTAGAGTTTAATGACATCATTCAGGATTTGAAGTGGATTGATTTGCCGATTGCTGGTTGTCAGTTAACTTGGTCCGATTTCCATTAGAATCCGTCTCTTGCTAAATTGGACAATTTTTTTGTCAAGTAGGTGGGATGATTTGTTGTTGGCAACAAAAGCTTATTGTGTGTCCACCAGAATCATTCATGATCACATGTCTTTGCTTCTCAATTCTAGGACTATCGATTGGGATTGACAACCTTTCAAGTTTGAGTAAATGTGGTTTGATTTATTTAGAGGCAGGTGGGAGGAGACAGTGGTAAGAGTGACTCAGGTTTTTGGGAGGAATTGGGGTGCAAATAGAAGACTGCACATGGCTTAAGTGGGTGAAAGGGATAAAGGTAAAATAAAAAAGGGATTGAAGACGAAGTGGGTCAAGTTGGTAGAGCATTTAAGAGGATCAAAGATAAAATTACTGAGTTGGCTTAAAAGAAAACTGGTTGCTTGGAGGCAGTGATCTTGGGCTTTGTTGTTAAAAGAGGATGATAGAAACTCATAAAGTGGAAAATGGTAGAATGTGAACAAATTTCATGGGTCTGGTCATAATTGAGGGTGTTATTTTAAAAGAGGAGGAAATATGAGAGGGTATTGAAATTTCTTCACCGAACATCTTAAGGCCAAACTGCAATCGGGTTTGATTTTTAATCTCAATGGTGTTCAGTTTAAGCAATTACAACATAAGGTTAGAGAAGTCTTTATCTAAAGATGAAGTCAAGAAGACGGTTGTCATGATGGTGGGAGATAAGGCGTTTACTGGATATGGAGAAGGCATATGTTAGGATTAATTGGAGTTGTCCGGAGGAGGTCATGTGTTGTATGGGATTTGAGAGGAAATAGGGGCATTGGGTTGTTATTGCATCCATTCTGTTCGTTTGTAAATGGATGTCCTAAGGGATATTTTCAAAATAGTCGTGGTCTTAGGCAGGGGGATCTTCTCTTCCTTTTGTTGTTTTGTGTGGTGGCAGAAGCATTTGGACAGATGCGTATTAAAGCAGAAGAAAATGGTTATTACAAGATTTTTACCCGACTAAGGGTTTAAGGTTTAATCTTATATTTTCAATATGTAGATGATACCTTGATTTTTTTTATTGCTTTGCCTGAATAGATTGTATACTTAACTTTTGTTTTAGGAATTTGTGGCATGATTTTTTGGCTCAAGGTCAACTTCCATAAGTTGACAGTGATTGGTGTATGAGTGTATGAACATGTGGTTAAAGATGAAGTTGAATTTTGGGATTGTAATGTAGAGTGGTGGTGGGCTGAACAGTAAAGATTGAAATCCAATTGTTGAATGGTTTGAAAGACGCTTATTAGGATGGGTAGGTAAATTTCTGTCTTTTGGTGGTAAAGTTACCTTGAACTTTTAGGGTGTTGCAAACCTCCCTATTTATTATCTCTCGATTTTCCATATTCCAATTCTAGTGGAAAATGGTAAGGATTCACGTGCACATGATTCGGTTTTATACAAAACCATGTTAATTGGTTTCAAAGCAATACGGAATCATTTAGTTATTGAAATTTAACCAAACCATTACGTGACACTATATTATGTATATAGTGACAATCAACCTTAATGTATTTCGTATGCTCGTGGAATGTAGGTTTGTTTAAAACAAATATTATCGCCTGATTGTGACAATGCATAGACATCGTAACCTTCATAGAAAAATCAAGCTCAACTAGTAAGGACTTGAGTTACATTATCTCACATGTGGTTTACATTATAGATCTATACTTAGCTTATGCACTGGATTTAGATACTACATTTTATTTCTTACTTCTCTATATCGTAAGATTGCTTTCAACATATGTATAATACTTAAAGGTAGACTTTTTGTCTCCTTTGTTACTTGTATAGCTTGGATCAGAATGTGCTTTAATTTGAGTTTAACCATGCTTCCCATAAACAAGACTTTGACTAGGTGTTTTCTTAATGTATGTCAATACATGTAGGGCCCCCTCTTAATGGTTTAATCATGGTTCATACATGAATTGTCTGAGAAGCCTACAATATATGAAATATCTAAGCGAGTAACAGTCAAATAAATCAATTTCTCAATCAATCGTCTGTACTTACTTGCATCTTCAAAGGGCTTTGACAAGTTATCCTAGAAGGTTGGGCTTTAATCAACTTTCTGGCTTGCATCCAAAAATATTAGTCTTTTGGAAGAGGTTAGGGGCATATTTCCTTTGAGACATTGTCATCTTGTTTTTGGCATAGGCTAACTTAATTCTTAGAAAATACTTAGATTTTTGCATATCTTTTGTAACAAAATACCTCTTCAGATATTCCTTTGTCTCGTTGATCCATGTAATATCATTTTCTGTCAAGAGAATATCATTAGCATACACGGTTAAGAAAACATATCCATTGATTTATTTCTTGATAAATAACGAGTGATTAACAACACATCTCTGAAAATCATTGTTTATGACAACTTTTTGGACATTTTCAAATCAAGTTTGTGGACTTTGCTTAAGACCATAGATAATCTTTCAGAGTAGATATATACTATCCTCCTATTGAGCAACATACTTTAGAGGTTGTTTCATTTGCATTTGTTCTGCTAGATTACCATGTAAAAAAGTATTTTTCACATCAAGTTGATATAATTCTCATGTTTGATTTATGGTAGTAGAAAGTAGAACATGCATGTAGTTTAGTTGAGCTATAGGTGAGCATGTCTTGTCATAATCAATCTCATCCATCTGTATGAAGCCACAAGCAACCAGACGAACTTTGTTCCGACTCACCGACCCATTTGGGCGTATAATCGATTTCCATGTGCCATGAGAGGTTAGTGCTTGCATTTCCTCGTTTATAACGACCTTTTAATGTGGGATATAAAGTGTTTCTTAGTAATTCTTAGGAATAGACTCATAGAAAATGGATAAGGCAAAGTTGCAAAACGAAGGGTGAAGATGATCATAGGAAATAAAATGAGAGATAGGATGAGTAGTAGAGCACTTACCTTTACGAAGAGTAATGGAAATATTAAGATCCGTAGACGTAGGAGTAGACTTAGTAGGACACATGTGTTCGCTGTCGATGATGATATATTTGCAGCGGACGAGGCAAATCATGTTTCTTAATAATTGGTTTATTTTTAACATTGACAGACTCCTTAATAGGTATAGAAAGAGGAACACCTTTGCAAGAAGACGTAGTTGAGTAAAAAAGGCTAAGACTCAAAAAAGATAACATCGGCAGAGACAATATACCGACGAGTGAGAGGATAGTAACACTTGTATTCCTATTGAGTCTAAGAATATGCAATAAAGACACGTTTAAGAGAACAAGGAAACAACTTGTCAAGACCCGAAGTTAAGTTTTGAACAAAGGCAACACGTCCCAAAACCTTTAGGGGTAGGGAAAACAACTGCATATCAAGACAACCTTTTAAGGGGTGTCTCACCACTAAGAGAGGTAGTTGACATCTTATTAATGAAATAGGAAGTAGTAACAACAACTTCAGACTACGAGTAGGAACCTTCATCTTCAACATAATGATGCAAGTTACAATAAAGATGCGTCGTCATTTGCATTCCGTTACACCATTTAGATGTATGAGCATAATGAAAAACACTCTAAAAATCACAATATTGTTGAAGATTAGTTTGAAGTCATTATCAATATGAAATATTTTAAAAGTAATAGAAAATTGGTTTATTATTTCAACAAGAACATGAAGCCTGTCCTTAAGAAGATATACCTAAGAAATTCTTGAACAATCATCAGCAAACATAATATAATATCTATGATTAGACATAGATGAGACACAAGCAAGTCTCTAGATATCACAGTGAACTAACTAAAATAAACTTGGGCTGGTAGTAAGAGATAGATGCTTATAGGTAGTATGATGATGCTTATCTATTTAACATGAATCACAATCAAAGGACCAACAGAGATCTAAGGACGAGCTTGTTGAAGCTTATGATAAAACGGATGATTAAAACGACAATGTGATAGGAGTGGAGAGTTTGTGGTGGAAGCCAAGGATGTCAATTCTCAAGGTATCTCATCACGAAGTAACCGGTACACATTATGTCCACACTATGACCCAAACTAATCTTTCGCCTGTCTGTAAATCTTGAAAGGTGCAATGGAAAGGAAAAAAAAAGGTCACAAAATAATATAACTTTTTGATAATGGTATTGATGGTAAGTAAGTTAACAAGGTACATAAAGAACTTTGTCAAAGGTTATTTAGGAAGAGGCTTGACCCAGCCCTTCCTTGGGGGCCTAGATACAAAACAGTGGTGACCATTGGTAGTGACTATGGAACGAATATTAGAAAGATGAGTGAAAAAATCATGAGTACTTGACATGTGGAAATGCCTCAAAATCTACAATCTAATAACTATCCCTAAAAGCTAACAAGGTATTGGTATGTGTTGTAGTAGCATGTGATGTAATAGTAGAGGACTCATTGACTTGCAATTGAATAATCAATCTATGATATGGTCATCATCTGTTAGATATGGCACAGGCAACTTATTGTTGCATGACCATCTGACGACAAGGGTTGCTCGAGATGTCAGAGGGGAGGGAGAGGTTGGCGGTGGGAGGAGGTTGGGCTGGAGGGGGTGGGAAGGTTGGCCGATGACAGGAGGCTATGGGTGGGATGCTGGCTATTGCGGGTGAGGACGTCAATGATTGTGGGAGTTTTCGGCAGGAGAAAAAGAAGAAGAGGTGGCTTAAGATTAGGGTTTTGCTATAGAACCTAAACTCTTGATATCATATTAGTTTAGGAAAAAGAATAATCATTTATCTATTGTTATGAGAAGAATTACATATATATAGCGGACACCAACTACTTAGATATCCAATAACCTACTAACCCACATACATAACTAACAATTTGGTTTCGTTTAGCTAAACCGACCCCTCAAACCGAACCAAATCATCTTGTATTGGCTAGCGAAATTTTCGAACCAAACTGAATTGTTGTTTGTATAAAAATCAAACCAGAAAACTTGGTTTAGCTTGGTTTGGTTTAGTGATTTGAACTAATGAATGTTCACCCGTAGCAAATAGGTTGGAAAGAATCATGATTAGATTTCTATGGAAAGGGGACTTAAAGGTATCCAGTGGTTTTCATATGGTTGCTTGTAGCAAAGTATGTCGTGAAGGAAGGTGGTATTGACCTTTGGGATTTTTGGCCTTTGAGATGTGGTACAAAGGCATGGTCCTGTGGGGGAGCGTGTGAGAAGACTGTCATAGGTGTAGGGGTATTTTGGAGGCAGAAGAAGTGGTGAGATATGGAATTGTGATGGAAGTTGGTTGTGGGGTATGGTTTAGTTTATGGGAAGTGGTTATGCATGAATATGCTTGAATCTTCCTTTCCATCTCTATTTCGTGTTGTTGTCGCCCCTTCTGTGAGGCTTCAAGAATGTTTTGAGCATTCCAAGGCTCGGATTGTTTGGGATATACAGTTTAGATGGAATCTTCATGGTACTAGCTACCTTTGGAATTCCTGTCATTAAGCAAGGACCATTTGTTGACACAGGCCTATTGCTTGGGATGCATGGGCTGGGCGTCCGTCCATCATTCCCATTCTTTATGTTATGTGAACAGAGACTTCCTATTCCACTGTTCAGTATAGGGAACCTCTATTAATCATCTCACATCTGTATGTATCGTCGGTCGTATTTCTTTAGTAAGGTGACGTGTTAAAACAATCTAAAAGAAATCAGATTTTCTTTTAGGCTGAGACTGAGGTCTCTATTGTCCATTGAGTGGGAGAAGTAGACATGAGAGGTAAGGGAGAAGTGAAATAGTTAAACGTCATGTTGCTCGTCTCTTTTCTAAACTCCCATGGCCCTCACTTGTCTCTTTTGCTGTGGATTCATTCAAGTAGTTGTTGTGTAAGAATGGTCTTTTTCGTTAGTGTGGATTGCATGCAAAAAGTTTGTATGGAATTCCTGCATGTTGTTAAAGTTTTAATTTTTTGCGTGGTAATTTCTATGTGGTGGTATGTCGATATTATTGGTTCTTAAATGCCATGGTTTTCAAATGGCAAGCAGGTGCTCATTTTGCTTGTGTGAAGAGGAATATTGGTGGCATCTCTTGTTTGGATGTCCTTCCATTAGTGGGTGGTGGATGAATTTAGTTGGTCTTAACCATACTTATCAAGGCATCTACTTAGGCACTAGCAAGCAGGGTGTTTCCAATCATATATTAATTTTTCGGATCCTCTTTTTTTTTTTGTAATTTTAATTGTCTAAGTGTTTAATTGTGTTTAGAATAGATATCTCATTGCATAATTGCATATAATAGTATAATATGTAGAGGAAAATTTTGAAAATCTTTTTTATTTAATTTATTTATGGCGCTTAGGCATCCTAGCTTACTGTCTAGGTGCCTTGATAATATTGGTCTTGACACCTCTTTCTGAAAAGATTGATATTTATAGTTTTTGGATGGTTTGGACAAGTAGAAGGGGTCTGAGTGGAAGAAAATGGGTAGTTTGGAAAATATTGCCTCATGCATTATGGTGGGCTCGTTCGCTTGAACGAAATTGTAGAATCTTTCTTGGTATTTCTGTCATCAGCAGGTGAGGAATGAATAGTGTTTTCAGATCTGTTATTGAGTGATCCAATCCAATTACCAGTGACGTGGATATGGATGCTGTGATTGCAGCTTGGTTGGATGTATTAGTTGCATTGTGATGTTTGTCCTTTTTTCCTTTCTATGGCTGTTCTGAGGAGGGTGTCTATTTTTTTTTCCCATTTTCTTGCCTTTTTTTTTCTGTCCTTATGAAGAGCTTGTTTTTGTGCTGTCTTTCCCTTTCTTTTTGAAATAAAATGTTTTTTGTTGACTACTCAAAAATAGCATTTACAAAATCATTGCTGACTGCTCAAAAATAGAATATTCAAAATCATTGCAAAAGTGTTAGCCAAACTAGACTTGGAGTGAGATATCGTTTTTTTTACAATGTGCTGTTGTCCTTTGTCGTAGTGTAAAAGTGCAACAGATGGTGGAGGATTTTGTGCAGAACACCATGTAGGCAAAGAAATTAGCTAGGGAATAATGTGCAAAATAATTACTTAACAAATTGTTGTTGGTATATTGAAGCTTCCAATGGTTGTTTTTTATTATTTGTCCAGAAATAAAAATATTTATTGGAGAGAAGGCAAAAATTATAGACTGTTATGAGGATACTGGAGAGGTGGTGATATAAGTGCAAGCCTAAATAATGTGGGTACATTATGTTGTAGAGGGGGAATATCTATATGTGAACTTAGGCAGGTCAGGGTGTTTCCACTTGTAGAGGATCTATCATGCTTGTTAAACAGGTGATTTTAAAAAGAGCTTATAAGAGGAAGGAGGGATGTGAGGTAGGGTGAACAACAAGAGTAGCTCATTTAGTAGAGCTTTGCTCTTGCAATTGGGTTGTCTACGGTTAGATGTCTAATTGTTGAGGCAATAATGAATAACCGTTGGCTCACTTTTTCTAAGAAATGGAGAAGAGGACCGAAACATGCCACTAAAAGACTCAACTAAGACAAATATGGTTTGTCAAGAGTGTAGAGGAGGTACAATGGGTAGTTGGTTAGATCTAGTATGGATCATGCATGGATGATTCTTGGAGTCTACGGCTCTCCTAGGGTTCCCTCATAGATCGCTGGGTAAGAGGATCAAGATGGATCTTGTTAACAACTTGATGCACTATCTCCTTCAACTTTTTTAGTGAAATGTGGCACAATTGGAAAGAAAATCCATGGACTGACCTAGTAGGAACCACAAGATCACCCAAAAGATGCCTTCGGAATCCAGTGGTCTTGAACTGACCATAGACCCTGCTCAATTAGTGGAACACAATAGTTGTCAACTCTTTGATTGAGCAATAAAGGTCAGAGAAGGGAATCACTTGTTCTTAAAACTTAAATCTGCATTCTTAAAATCAAAGAAGTGTCAAGTGGAAATGGGGGAGAGCTTCTCCATCCCGGGTTCTCCTGTAGTTGGCTCCTCTAGATCCACAAGAATTCAAGCCTTAAAATGATTCCAACTGAGCACCTTTTGATATTTTGAGAAGAGTTGCTATTTGGAGAGCATGGTATGATGAAACTTGTAAGTTGGGGTAGTTATTGTCTATCGTTGATCTCCAGTTAGGGAGGCTGACAGGAGGTGATTTACCTTGTGGTGGATGTCAACAGTTCAAGTTCACTTATCTCCAGCCTGTGAATCTAGCTGATACTGTCAGATTGTAGGTCAGGGAGCAGTAGTCTGTTTGTCACCCTTCTGGAAAGAGATCCCGAGGTGGAGCCGTGGAGGAGAGTTTTGTGGTTTGGTCAAGGAGGTGGATGATGAGATTTTGTGTGTTTGGTTGTTGGCTGCAAGGTCTGATCTCTGACATGTTAGGCTGTTGTCTAGTTTATCGAATCTGGAACACATGAAGGTAAAAGTTGTGAAAGAGGACTAATTGGTTTGGCAGGAGTCATTGAGGCTGAGCCAGAAGCAACTGTTGTCTACAAGGAAATATCTATGGGTCTCTCCACATGGAATTGTGTTGGTTGGTTGCGGTAGTAGTTGTAGCTTTGATGATCGTATGTTTCATGTGAATTCAGATGTACACTAGGATTAAACATTATTGAATGTACTGGCTGCTTATGGTGGACTTTTGATGATATTCTTGTAGGAATGTAAATGAAGTCATGAAATGACAACCTGGGAATGTGCGATTAGGAGAAACATCTGGCAGGCTTTACAATGAGCTAAAAAGTTTGGCTTGCTGATTAAGACTCCTTTCAAGGTCAGGTTCCTGTTGTGGTTAGTAGCACATTGGAAGGCATGAACAAAGCCACAATTGAGCTCTTGGCCAAGCAAGGGAAATATTCTTTGTGATCTTTGTGGCTCAGCAGCTGAGGATGTGGATCATATTTTTGCTCAGTGCAGCCTGGAGAAGTACTTTCGATCCTTACCATGTTCTGAATTTAAATTTGCTTTGGTGTTTCCTAATGTTGCATAAAAACTCACAACAAGTGGTAGACACAAGTTCCATGCAGTTTTGATCAGGTCCATTGTGCATGGAAGATGTTGGCACATATGGAATATGACGAATCAAGTCATTTTTAACAATGAGGCAAGGTTTATTAGGTTGCGGTTTCAAGCTGCTGAAAAACAATTCTTTTGTGGGACAGAATAATTATGGGATGAGAGATTTGGGGTGCAAAATTTTCTTTTGTAATCCATTTTTGTTTTTCTTGTGAAGTCATTTTGTCTTCAACCTTGTAAGGTTGGATCTTCATCAAAAAATGGAACATTCTACCATTTAAAAAAAAGGGGGATTGATTTGCTGCACTAGATTCTGTCAGAGGATTATTTGGTTGGGGAGAATTGTGAAGCTGTTTTTAAAAGATAGAAAGAGAATGTTACTGAGCATACCAAGCCTAATATTTGGCATGGGCTCAGGATAAGAAGCCTTGTGATGCTGGCTGAATGGCTGATGTGTTTGATGTATATAAGTTGTGGAATCCCAGTTGTTTTCTTTGCTTTCTTCTTTTGATTTTGATGTACCTAAGGATCCTTGTTTGAGATGTTGCTTGCCTTGCTCATTTTCTTTGTTTCTTCATGTTTGGATGTGCCGCTGTTGCAATTGTGAAACATGCCATAAATGCTTGTTGATGAGCATTTGACCTTTATATAAAAAGGGAAACGGCCTGCTCATACAGTCCTTTCTATGAAGTATGATTGTATGAAAAAGAAGGATAACCATTAAGATATGTATAATGTTGTTACATTACTCCATTCATTTAAGAACATCTTGCCATCTTTAGTTTAGTACATTAATGTTGTTAAGTATGTTATTTTGAAATGCATATTATTTTTTTATTTTAAATCCTCATGGTTATTTATATTGGTACAATCACAGGTCCAAGTGGATTGTAATTCATCAATATTCTGTAACCTCCACCATTTATTTTTTGTTGTCCGGAAACTTCTGAAAGAAGTAGTTGCATCCCCTCGGCAACCACTTAAGGATTTTGAGGAGGAATTGACTCAAATAGGTCATTTAAAATTGTCGTCCGAGGGGGGTTTTTTGCGGAAGCCATGCAGTTTCGTATCACCAGTTAGAGTTCCAGGGCATTCATCTAGTTTGGAGGATGTGAAATCATGGGATAAGTTTTGTTTCTTGATATCAGCAATCGTGTGGCCTTCCATATTGAAATGTTTGGTTGAGGGGAAAAGGTTTATTGATAGCAAAAATTGCCAGGTATATTTTCTTTGTGGCCTTTTCACTTTAAATAATGCTGATAATGTTCATTTTCTGGATCTTGTCTATTTATCAATGTTAAATTCCTGTTGATTACTTTCCTTGTTTTTTGTTAAGAGGAATGTTTCTTTTTACTTCTATTTTAGGAATCATTTGCTGTTTTTTTACAGACTCATTTTGTCTATACTGAATGTTGATTTGTTTCAGATGACATGTGTTCGTTTACTAGAAATCCTCCCCGTGCTGTTTGAAAGGGTCAACACATCTTGGCCTCAGCATTCTCAAAGTTTGGAGTTCCCAACATCTGGATTTTCGAACGTCACTTGGCTAGTTGATCTGGTTGACTGGGGAAAA
The DNA here is from genome assembly GCA_024699735.1 of Posidonia australis. Taxonomy (NCBI): domain Eukaryota; kingdom Viridiplantae; phylum Streptophyta; class Magnoliopsida; order Alismatales; family Posidoniaceae; genus Posidonia; species Posidonia australis. The sequence goes on along the minus strand of JAMKQA010000985.1, from coordinate 9,395 downwards.
TCATCACTTGTAGTTGTTATTAGGCACTGGAAGCAGTCTATACTTCAATTGATGAATTTGTTAAGAAACTTTCATGGTGTGACCGAGTGCACTATTGATGCCATAGAAAAATTCATGTCCTATGGTTGGTTTTTTCCTCTGAACTTTTTGGATTTTGTTTTTCTTTTATCCATATCTCCTCTTTTCACTGAGGTACTTTCTCCTTTATTCCAGACACTATTGTGGTTGATGACTTGAAGGAACGTCTCTCTCAGTTTTCATTTTCATTACCTAAGAAAGCTAGTTGTACTGCACATGAGGGTTCTTCTAAAACTGCGCCTTCAGTTTCTGCAGCTTCTTGCTTTGGGAGAGAAGCTTTTGCTGCAGAGTTATCTATCCATGAATGCAAAGGTCTACATCTCGATGACTTATCAGTCACTACTGCAGATAAGGTGGATAATAGGGAAAAAGATATGGTTGTTATCCTTTCTGATGATGAAAGTGAAAAGATGCCAACTCCAAGTCTGATATTTTCACCCAGTTTTGGAAGTGTGGATGAACGTAATGAGGTATATGTTGATAAAAGCAACTTAACCGTACGAAGACATGACCATCAGGAGTCTGTTACTGTTCATGCTCCAGAAGACACAATGGAGCATAGTACCATCACCAAAGTTATTAGTGATAGTAGAGAAACTTCCTTTCAAGAGAGCAACGATGTGCAGAGCAACATTGTATCATCAAAATTGCTGTCTATTGCTGCTGCTTCTCTTGTAAATTCTAGCAGTGATCCTGGGAAACAGGAGACGAAAAAGCCTGATCCTGCTCTTGGGAGCTCATTTGGAATACCCGTTATTCATAAAAATGCGGAACAAAGTCTTTCCTCAAGAAAGATAAATGCACACAAAAGTGACTCTGTAATAAAAGAGGTAGCAAGTGTTACAAATGACAATGCTTTGGACCTAGCAGTCACTTCTGCTAGACATTCAAGTTCACTACTTACTAAACCTTTAATTTCTGTTCCCAAACGGAAAGTTGTGCGACTGCAAATGCCTATGAACAACAAAGTTGGGCAACTCAGCAGGGCGGACACTGGGTCTAGAAGTTTCAGGCCTCCTAGGCTGGATGACTGGTACAGACCTATTTTAGAGTTGGATTACTTCTCTTTGGTTGGTTCATATTCTGGTAAAGAAGAGAATATAACTGCTGCACCAAGTTTAAAAGCAGTGCCTCTATGTTTTCATTCAAAAGATCATTATGTAGAGATTTTTCGGCCTTTGGTTTTAGAGGAGTTTAAAGCTCAAATGCATAGTTCATATGTAGAAGCTTCATCATCAGAGGACATGTGTTGTGGCATTTTATGTGTGATCTCAGTTGAAAGGATTGATGATTTTCATCTAGTTCGTGGTTCACCTAAGTGTGAATCATCTGCATCTAGGGACTATTCAGAAAATGATCTTGTTCTTCTCACAAAAGAACCTCTGCACAACTCTTCGCAGCCTTTACATGCTCTTGGGAAGGTATTGTTTTCTGACTAGTGCTTCTATCTGAAGCAAAATGATCTTATAATTTTCTTATTCTTTCCATTATGTTTTACTACCAGGTAGAGAGGCGTGAGAGAAACAATAAAACTCAATCAACTATTTTGTCAATCAGAGTTTATTTTCAAAGTGCTCTGCCACGTTTGGTTAAAATGAAGAAATTTCTTATTGAAAGAAGTAAATGGCATATAAGTCGTATAATGAGCATTACACCACAGCTTCGAGAATTTCAGGCACTTTCTTCATTAAATAATATACCTTTGCTTCCACTTATCTTGAATCCTACTGATTCAACATCCAGCTATGCTGAACCAAGAAAAGCTGAAATAGATAAACTACCAGAGCCAATGCAAAGAACTTTGAAATCGTCCTTTAATATAAGTCAGATCCAAGCTATCAGTGCTGCCATCAGAAGTCAAGGTCCCACCAAAGCATTTGAGCTTTCTCTTATCCAGGGCCCTCCAGGTTAAGTTTGTTTCTGAACTTGTCTCTACATTGCACAATTTTCAGTACATGAAAGTAAAATTATACCAAATTCTTTAAATTTATATAGGCACTGGAAAGACCAGAACGATTGTGGCTATTGTGAGCGCATTGCTTGCTGTGGGCTCTTCTAAGAGTGTTTCTTCAAAAGCATTTAATAACAGCTCAAGTTCACATGATGCTGCTTTCATCAACCCAAGAGCTCAGTTAAGCCAAACAGCTGCAGTTGCGAGGGCTTGGCAAGATGCAGCTCTTGCGAAACAAATAACAGAGGATGAAGTGAAAGCCTATTCTGGAGCCATGCCACGGTCCTTAAAAAGAAGGGTCCTTATTGGTGCACAATCAAATGCAGCAGTAGATGAGTTGGTTTCCCGAATTAATTCAGGTCTTTGTGGAAGTGATGGAAAGATCTACAAACCCTTTCTAGTTAGAGTTGGGAATGTAAAAACAGTTCATCCTAACTCACTCCCATTTTTTATTGATACCCTTGTGGAACAGCGTTTGGCAGAAGATAATAGTGCAGGTGACAGAAAAAGGGATGTGGATGTGGACTCTTCAATGCTACGAAACAAACTCGAGAAAATAGTGGATAGTATACGATTGTATGAATCAAAGCGTGCTAAAGCAAGAGACTCTGACATGGAAATGAAATCTTTGGTACAAGATGGGACGTCTAAGGTAGATGACGTGAAGGAACTTTCTGATGCTGAGATGGGGGCAAAGCTGAATACTTTGTATGCACAAAAGAAATCTATATGTGGAGATATTGCCACTGCCCAGGCTCGGGAAAGAAAGTCTTTTGAAGAGAGCAAGCTCCTCAAAAATAAAATTCGTAAATCAATTATAAGGGAAGCTGAAATAGTGGTGACAACTCTCAGTGGGTGTGGTGGTGATATTTATGGTGTATGTTCTGACTATTCCTCTTGTGGTAAATTTGGAAGTTTTTCTGAACACTCTTTATTTGATGCTGTTGTGATTGATGAAGCAGCTCAAGTGAGTCTTTCCCTCTTCTTACCCTTTCTCTGGAATAGGTAAAATATCAAGTTGGTTTTGACATTTTCCATTTTCTCACACCTCTGTGATCGATACAGGCTCTGGAACCTGCAACATTGATTCCTCTTCAGCTTCTCAAATCAAATGGAACAAAATGTGTCATGGTAATCAATTGCTCGTTGAAGAATTGCATTGTAGAAATAATAGAGTACTTTTTCTTGTTCTTCTGTGTTGAATGTGTTGTGTTACTGATACAAGCCTTTTATTAAATTAGTATTTCTTCTTTGAAATATTTGGAATATTAATTATTTGTGTTGCAAATTTTCTCTCTTTGAAGGTTGGTGATCCAAAGCAACTTCCTGCAACAGTACTGTCTAATCTTGCTAGCAAACATCTTTATGAGTGCAGCATGTTTGAGCGATTGCAACGAGCTGGTCACCCTGTGATAATGCTTACTGAGCAGGTAAATGTGTAATTGCATTTTCGAATGACTTGTGAATCACTGTTGCTTCCTTTTATCTATGTTGTAAGAATTCTTTTCATTGAAATCATGAGATAGAAAACAACTTACTAGCAATAAATCTGGTTTGATGAATAATGCTGTCAATATATATTTCTGCAAAAATTATTTTGTAGCATTTCAGCTTGCTTGTTATTTTTCTTTTCTTACCATCGCTGGTTTTATTTAGTATTTATACAGTTAGATGTTTTACCACAACACTGCTGTCTATGCTGCTTTATCATGTCTGTGTGAATATCATTACTTTACCTTCTTGTATATTTAGATTGTAAAAGTGGAAAAAGATTAGAGGGTGTATTACATTAGGGTATATAGTTACACACACACATACACACATATAGGGTTTATTGGTTAAATGGATATTTAATAATCCATATAACAAAGATGAGTTAAACTACATAACATAACATGACTCCTTTAACACTCTCTTTGAAACTGGAGTATATATATCTATCATGTCCAGCTTAGTACACAAGGAGTTAAAAGTCCCTACACTCAATCTTTTGGTGAAAATATTAGTTATCTGTTTCGACGATTGAGTGTATGGTTTTGAAATAATTCCTTCCATCACCATGTCTTTAATATAATGGTAGTCAATTTCTATATGTTTTGTATGTTCATGAAAGGTAAGATTGTTGGTAATAAATATAGTCGCTTGATTATCACAATGCATAAGAATGAGTGTCTCTACTGTGAAATCAAGCTATGATAAGAGTGATCTGATCCACATTAGCTTGTTGGTCGTCTATGCCATAGACCTGTATTCTGCTTCTGTATTGAACCTGGCTATTACATTTTACTTGTTGTGTCAGGTGACAAGATTTTTGCCTATATATGTATAAAAATTTGAGGTAGATTTTCTATCTTCTCTGTCTCCAGCGTATCTTTAATCAGAATATGCTTCTGCTTTCATATGACCACTCCTTTAATATACCAAATCCTTTCCCGGCGCACCTTTTAGGTATGTAAGAACCCGTAAGTTCTCATTTCAATGTACTTTTTTAGGTTCATACAGAAACTGACTCAGTAGACTGACTGTATATAAAATGTCTGGCCATGTCACTATCAAGTATATGAGTTTCTTGATCAATCGTCTGTATTGACTGGGATCTTGTAAGAGTTCTGAAGTAATGTCATAGAATGATGGTATTTGCTCAATGAGAGTATTTTTTGGCTTACGTCTTAGTAGTCTCGTCTCCTGAAGAAGGTCCAGAATATACTTTCTCAGTGACAATGTCATCCTTTTCTTTCCATAGGCAAACTCAATCCTAAGGAAGTATTGTAGCTTACTTATATCTTTAGTGATACAGTATATTCTAAGGTGTTCCTTTATTTGCCTAATACCTGTTGTATTACTGTCTGTTACTAATATATCATCAACATAGACTGTCAGTAAGATACATCCATTTGTGGTCCTCCTATAGAATACAGAATGATCAACAATACATTTTTGGAAGCCTTTTATTTGAATTTTTAAAATTAGGTTTTGGGACTTTATTTTAATCCATAAATAGCTTTCTTCAACTTGCATGCTCTATCCTCCTTTTGAGCAATATACATTGAAGGTTGCTCTATAAGCACAGAGTTAGTTAGATCACCATTCTTCATATTTTAGTTGGCATAGTTCCCATAAATTATTGATAGAAATAGATAATAATACTTTGATGGAATCGAGACATACAACAGGTGAGAACGTCTCTGCATAGTCAATGCTATAAGTTTGAATGAAACTTCGAGCAACCTGTCTATCTTTATTCCTATCAACTGTGCCATCTGTTTTGTACTTCATCGCATATAATGTTGCTGCTTCCTTCAACAGGACGGGTTATCAACTCTTAAGTGTCATGAGTTGATAATTTTGCTACTTCCTCATTCATAGCTGCCTTTCATTTGGAATCTAGCAGGGTCTCCTGATAATTCTTGGGAATTGACTTAAAGGATATAGACAAGGTAAAGGCACGAAAAATAGGATGAAGAGAATCATAAGAGACAAAATTTGAGATGGGATGAACTATGGAAGAACAAGTATCCTTATAAATTGCAATTAGAAGATCAAAATTAGGTAGAGGTGGATTTGTAGTTACAAAGGAAGAGAATTCTGTTGTTGGAAACAAGTTTGTCTTTTGACTGAGATGATATACCTGCAAAGGAAGACACCTCTTTATTGATAGAGATGTCTGTGGAAGGAACATCAACAATAAAAGGAAGAGGAGGACACCCAATATCAAGTGTGGCACTATCAAATTATGTTTTTGACTCAAAGAATGTGACATTGGCAGACACAAGATACCTTTTTTTGGAGGATGAAAACACTGATAATCTCTTTGAGTGTAAGAGTAATCAATAAACATGCACTTGACTGACCTAAGGAACAATTTATTAAGTTCAAGGAAGAAATCCTGAACAAAGGCAAGACATTTAAAAACCTTTGACGGTAAAGAAAACAACTTTGTGTATGGTCGAAGATGCCTAATGGGGACCTCACCTCTTAACGACGTAGAAAGCTTCCTATTGATGAGATATGTGGCCGTGAGAACAACATCAGACCAAAGAAACTTTGGAACATTCATATGTAACTTGATAGTTCGTGTGACATTTAGAATGTCTTTATTTGCGCTCAGCAATTCCATTTTATTAGGAGGTATGAGGGTAAGTAGTCTAATTTATAATTCTTAGAGATGTACTATAAGACTAAACACTTGATTGAATAAATTCAAGGACATTATCTATGTGTAAGTATTTTAGAGTAACATCAAATTGATTTTTTATTTTTGTAATAATGTTTTTAGGATATCAAACATACGACTACGATCCTTAAGTAAATATACCCATGACATTTTTGAGAAATCATTAATAAAAATAATATAATAACGATGACAAGATATAGACAGGATTTTAGTTGGACTCAAATGTTATAGTGAATTAACTCAAACAAATCTTGACTCGACACAAGATGCAAACATTTAAAAGAAGTACGATGGTGTTTACCTAATTGACATGACTTACAATCGAATGGAGAGACAGAAACCCCATGACAAGGCTTACTGTAACTTCTGATGTGATGGGTGATCTAATTGGTGATGTTACAAAACAAAAGACTCAGATGCAGATGCCACAAATGTAAGTTCTCGAGGTATATCATTACGGGTCAGAATGTATACATCATTGCCTTGTTCATGGTCCAAATTAATCCTCTTCTCCGTCTGTAAATCCTGAAAAGCATAGTGAAATGGAAAAAAGGTCACATAACAAAGTAATTGTTTTGTAATGGCACTAATGAAAAGTAGGTTTACAGGAAAATCAGTTACGTAAAGGACATTTTCAAGTGAAAGATGAGCAGAGGCCTGCATGACCCTTTCTTCACTGACAAGATAAGAATGGTTATTAACGATGGCTACTGAACGGATATCGGAAAGTTGAGATGAATGTGTAAAAAGGCTTTTTGTACTTGACAAATAAGAGGAGGTACTTGAGTCAATAATCCAATAGGTATCCCTGAATGCTTGGAAGATACTAGTACCTGATTCGCTTGAGGAGAATTTTTTCTATGATCATACTTGAATCTATGTCATGCATCACGGGTCGATACGCACAACGCCTAGTATCCATCGCTTACGGTTAGGACTACTGGGATATTTAATCCTATTCGCTCCCTTAACTTTCGTCTCTAAGTGTCAATGTCGGCCCAGCAGAGTGCTTTCGTTGTTGGTGTTCTTTCTGATCTCTACGCATTTCACCGCTCCACTGGAAATTCCCTTTGCCCTTACCGTACTTCAACTTGGTAGTTTCCACCGTCAGTCCATGGTTGAGCCTTGGGATTTGACGATGGACTTGAAAGGCCACCTACAGATGCTTTACGCCCAATCATTTCGGATAATGCTTGCATCCTCTGTATTACCACGGTTGCTGACACAGAGTTAGCCGATGCTTATTCCGTAGATGTCGTCATTGCTTCTTCTCCGAGAAAAGAAGTTCACGACTAGTGGGCCTTCTACTGCCACGTGACATTGCTCCGTCAGGTTTTCGCCCATTGTGGAAAATTCCCCACTGCTACAAATGTGGATTATTGAAAAGAATAAGACATGTTATTTGGATATTTCTCTTTAACTATTGAAGTATTGTATTTTTTATTTGATACTTTGATACAAATAGTTGAAGTAGATTCCACTATGGGAGTGTGACTTGAACTATTGATGGGGCAATGCGGATATATCATTTTATTCGCCACATTGGAAATAACAACTAAATGTGTCTCCACATCTAATCAACACATAAGTCTTCCTACCATGGTGTCAAATTTCGATCCGTGTCGGAGAAATTTCGTCGACACGTATCGGAGGGTGAAAGTAGCGAAACGACAATGATAGGTATGTCGCGACTTACTTTATGTCGAATGATATTTCGATGGATGTCGGTCGCATCGGTGGATGTCGATGGATGTATGCTCTTTTTTTACGCAAATCCTCACGTATCGCCTGACACGCCTCCCCCGCAACACGACATCAGACACGGCTTTAAAAGCCACAGGATTCTTTTGTCTACCAACATCTCAACAGCGCCTTCTCTCCTTTTCTTTCACGCTCTGTCGACGTCCAGCGTCGTCGTTCACAAGCTTCTCCCACTACGAGAGTCCCGCAGTCCAGTGCCGATCGTCATCCAACCTCTAGCGTTGTCCGCCGTCCGTCAGCGTCTTCCAGCGTCGTCCGCCATCCGCTGTCCGTCCAGCACCTTCTTCGGTACTCGCGTTCGCTGTCCGTGTCCCGGCATCGTCGTCGGCTCCGATCTCCAAGGCCAACCAGGTTCGTCATCGCCTCCCCTTTTTTTTTTTTGGAATCTTCGAATGCAGGATACGAGACATATGAAATATGTATCGGGCCCGTTAATATCAAATATGGGCTAAGAGTTAAAAATCAGAGGGTTACGGGGGCTAATAGTTAAAAATCAGGGGGTTAAAAGTTAAAAATCGGGTCTGTTAATACCAAGTTAAAAATCTTAATTAAAATAGATGATAAATATAAGGGATCTTTTTTTTTATTAAAAATGAATTGAACAGTATTTCTATCCTTTTTTTTTCTTTAACTCCTATCATCTAACCCTTTATATTTTGTTTTAAAGTTTGTGTCCAATGCCTTATTTTTTTCTTATGTAAAAGAGACGGTGTCCAATGCTTTATCTTATGTTTATTTTTTTTAAGTCCTTTCTTGCAAAAGTGATTTTACTGTCTTTCAAGTTTCAACAAGTTAAAAATATATCTGAAGCATTAACAATAGTCATCATTTTCTCCATTTTTTTTAACCTTTGTCTTGGAGTAAATCTTTTCTTTTATTTAAGAAATTCTCATATTTATTTTGTAAGTAATTAAAAAATAAAGATTTAACCTAATAATATTTCAATTCATTACATAATTAATAGATCTAACGTAATAATTTTATAAAATCAGTAAATTTTTATAATTTTTTTTAAAAATAAGAATATTTCATAATTTATTTAAAAATTAGGAAAAGTTAAAAAACATCAAGAATGATTGTAAAAATTAGGAGTAATTATACTTGGTGTATTTCTATTTGTTAGATCTTAGGTTTTTGCATATAATTTCATGGCGTTTTGCATGATTTGTAATTAAGAAGGCTTTTGTAATTTCATTTGTTGATTTAATTTTATTATCTTTAATTAATACTTATCTCATACTTAATATTACTATTTTAGTATTGTTGTACCACTTTCATGTTATACTACAACAAGAAGATTGTATTGTTTAAAATAACTTTCATTTAAATCCCTTTTTTTAAAGTTCACATGCAATCTTAGATATAAAGTATAAACTTAAATTTTAGTTAGATCTACCATAATATTGCATAGATCTAAGGTTTTTTTCAAGT
>JAMKQA010000984.1:0-34106 GCA_024699735.1 Posidonia australis | reverse complement strand
CTCTTTGGTCATTCGTGTAACCCTATTTTAGACTCCAATTGAATAGAGAGAACTCCTCCCTCTTCTCTCCAGATCTAGGGTTTCATGTGAGGTTTATCTGTGGAGGATTGGATGCTTGCTTTAGGGGATGGTATTCTGATTTCTCCTTCTCCACTCGGCACAACAAAGCTACATTAATTAATCATATTTAATATTTCTTCTGGTACACATGCTATCTTGGGTCTATACTTGTTAGCTATAGGATATACAACATTATAATTTGAAATGCTAACTTTAGGAATATAAAGTTTCTTAATCTTAATAACATTGCTTTTTTCTATCAGTAATAAAAGTATGCCTAGAAGAAACAGTATATGAATTGTATTGTAAACCAAATTTTTTATATGAGATGTTAGAATTATAAAGCAACATGTTTAGGTTATCTCTACTACTTGTGAATTTGCAAACAATTGCATCTTGATCAACAATTTTCTCATTTAATGTAGAAATATCATCAATATGGCAAGCATTCTAAGATAATAGTTCATCACATCTTGCACATAAGACTTCATTATCATGCATGAGAGATTTAATGTTAGATACACAAGAATTTTTGCTTTCTATGTTTGCAAAAATCTCATTTTCTAAGCAAGTTATTTGTTTCTTGTATGTTTTATTCAAATGGAAAATTTTTGAATATCTCTCATATAAATCATTAAAAGCATCATTGAGTTCATCAAAAGAAAATTCACTTATTAACTCAGATACTTCCAATTTCATAGCCATGAAGCACATATTTGTTGCTTCCTTTTTGTCACTAGAGTCATTGCTTAACCTATCACAATGACTTTCATCTCATTTTGCTTGATATGCTCTCTTTATCTTGTTGTATTTTCTCTATGAAGTTTTCATGAGAGGACAATCCTTGATCATGTGACTAGGCCTATTACAGTTGAAGTATGTTCTTATCGTTGGACCTAAGTCCAAATGTCAAACTTATGTAACTTGACCAACTTGATTAGTGGGTTAGCCTAATTGTGAGACACGTTAAATTAAGTTGTATATGAGGGATATTATAACACAACTATGGAATGTACTATATAAGGGACATCCCTCCATGGTTTCAACACACAAGCACAAACCAACCCTTCTAGTTCTCTTATCTTGAGAAAACTCCCTCCATAGGAGAGGAGGTGATTGCTGTGGAGATACATATCAGAAGAAGCTTCTGTATTTAGATCAACAACATGATGACATCAAGTAAGTCCCATATAGTCTATCAAGTGGTACCAAACCATGTTTTTTGTTGTTGTTTTTAGGCTAATTTTAAGAGACTATTTTTGTAGTTCATTTTTCCAGAGAAATTTAATATATGTAATAAAGTTAGTTAAAGACAATTATAACACTTTGTTTAATGCTTCTGGAATGTCTTTAATAAAGGGAAATGTTCCCATTGCTACAACTATTATTGATGGATTATGTAAATTGAATGTCTCTTCTAGTTCTGAATCAGAAATATCTCTATGTAACACCTGTAAATTCATTTTGTAATTATTTACATTTTTAATGAATTTATCCTTAGGCGGGTGTTACCGTTCTGAGGCTTGTTTGTGTGATTTTGTGATTTTGGACTTGCACCTCATGGACCGGCTTCTGGTTGTGTGTTCCTATACTTGTCTCCACGTGGTTGGCATTGTGCATTATAGCACTGTGCTTGTAGGCCCGTGTGTGGGTCCATGTGGGGTCCACATTTGATGGTCGATTGTTGCGATCAGTGGCTAGCGTGCGCTTGGAGTTAGTGGGTGTGGCCGGTGTGCTCGTGTAGGGTGCCGGTAGCCAGAATGCGTAGGTGTGCATGCATCCAGCTACTGAGTGCATATGGTTTTATAAGCCCGCATGCGTCGCACTCCTCCCTCGCTCGCCATCCATCCTCTCCTTCTTCCTTCTCCTCCTCGAGTGCACATTCTCCCTTCTCCATGTCTGTAACACTCGTAAAATTCATTTTGTAATTATTTGCATTTTTTGAATTTTATTCCTAGACGGGTGTTACTGTTCTAAGGCCCATTGTGTGATTTTGTACTTTTGGACTTGGGCCTCGTGGGCAGGCTTCTGTTTGTGTGTCCTTGTGCGTGGTTTGGCATTGTGCATTGTGGCACTGTGCTTATGGGCCCCAATGTGGGTCAGTGTGGGCCTACACTCGTGGGTTGTTGGTTGTGGCCAGTGGTTGGGTGGTTGGTGCGGGGAGCTATTGGTGTGTGCCTTGGGCTGGTGGGTGGCCGAAGTTTAGGTTGGTTTACGCATGCCGGAGGTTGGCAGGCAGATGCACGGCAACCTCCTCCCTCGCGTATTTATTGTGTGCATGGGGCGAGCTCTCCCCGACCACCAAAACCCAACCGAGCCATCCCCCTTCTTTTCCCTTTCCTCCTTTCCCCCTCCTCTCCTTCTCCATTCTCTCCTTCTTCCTCTTCACTCCTCCTTCCGTCTGCAGGTGGGTGCGGGTGATCAGAGAGAGAGCTGGAAGTGGGAGATGGGAGGCGATGGCTCGTGGTGGTGTGGGAGGCTCTGGAGCAGCGTCCTTGGGGCCGTGGAGTGTCGGAGGACATGCGGGGCTGCCAGAGTTCGTCGGATTCATCGGTGGTCGCTAGAGGTCATTTTCGGGTACGTACCTCCAATTTCATGTGTAGAAATCATGTAAAATGGTAGAAATTGATAGGGTTGCATGAAATCTAGGTAAATTTACATTGTTAGAATTTATTGTGATTTTATGAGAATTTATGGACATTTATGGTGGTTGGTGTGATTTGGGTCATTTTGACCCTTCTGCCTTTCCGATTTTGTATCTTGATGCATGGTGAATTGATTTTAGTTTTGTTTGTTGGGTTATGGAGTAGACTCGAGGGTCTACATCTTATGTTTTATGCAAGATTTTTAGTGTTTTTCTAGAAGGTCTGATTGGAGGTCCCATTTGGGGCGTTTTTGGACTGTAGGGTTTGAACCGTTTTCTGTTTTTTGCAGAATTTGGCATACCAAACCATTTCGGTATGCCATTTTTCTATCAGATTAGGTCCTTTGGTCGAAATTTGGTCATTTGATTTTGGATAGTCACCCGAATCAGGAGATTTCGGTCGACCGAACCAGTTTCAGTATATCGAATTTGGCCTGAGTGTTGACCGTTGACCTGATCCAGTCGATCAACCCAAATTGGTCTATCGAACCAGGGATTTTTGGCATACTGGGCTTGTCTTCCGGCATGTAGATTTTGGGCCCAAATATGCTTATAAAATGTGTTTTTCGAGAGCTTTTTGGATTGTTGTGTTTTGTCCCAATGAGAGGAACTGTGGGCCGTCAGTGGTGGTCTCTTCAGACACCTGATGCGTTGCTTTGCCGAGGTTGTGGAAGAATTTTCAAAAATATGAAAATGGTTTTGGAAACGGATTTCAAAGAAATAGTTGGCTTATTTTGGAAAATGTTTTCCTAGTTTTCTATGTGCGGGTCGGGACAGTGTGGGACCCTGTCATCAGGACCAGGGAATGTGATGACATTCTCGGGTGATTGGATGCGACTCCTTGGTTGAGGTCGAGGGTCGAGATACCTAAGGCTGAGGGGCGTTGGGTCTGGGAGGTACGAGACTCCTTGACTGTCGTCTCAATGCTAGGGTTGTGGTCCACTGGTTGAGGTGTATTGTGATATGATGGGGAGGTATGATACTCTTGCTATTGTCGTGAGCACTGAGGCTCGGGTGTTGTCGGGTGTGGAGGTATGATACTCTCTCCTGAGTACCATGTGTTAAGGACGCAGTGAGGAGGCATACCCTTTGGTGGCCAATGCAGGTGAGACACGTGCCCCCTAGCTGGTAGCATCCTAGGAGACAGGACAGCCTTCCCAAGGAGGGGTTAGCTTTTGAGGTTTCTCTAGAGAGGGAGAATCGTAGGACGGTGAACGATCCTTCATAAGGTGGCCGTCACAATGGCAGTGCAGAACGCTAGGATCGCACCTTAGTGGACTGTGTGAGTCCAGAGTTTGGTTGCTTGACACGGGGATTCCCGACTCACTATGTGTGGTTTTGGCCATTGAGGGCCTTTGCTCATGGCTTTGGGCTAGTGGAGCCCTGGTTGTGGTTTTGGCCAGTATAGGCCTGGTTTATGAGGTTTTGAGATAATGGTATGCGAAATGAATTTAAAAAGGAAATTTGATTATAGTTTTGTCTCTATGGTTTTCCTTAGGGTGTGTACTGGGTGGCTTTGGTTACTCATGCGTTTTTCTTGTGGTTTTGCTTTACAAGTGCAGACATGCGATTGGTTTAGCGTAGTGCATGTAGATCGAAGTCTCCTAGCTGCACACATAGGTTCCTGGTAATTAGCTATTTACTATTTAGTTTTAATTTTCTCTTGATTTAATTTGTTTTAAATTATTGTAGAAAATTTGAGATGTGACAACCTCACTCACTTCCTCGCTCCCGCCCCTCACCCTCACCCTTCCCCTCCTCCCCCATCCCTCCATCTCCTCTCTCCCCATCTCTTCCGTTTCTCCCTATCTCTCCCATCCTTCTTCCTCCTCTATTTCGTGTGCCAATGAGAGAGAGAGAGGGAGTGAGAGATGGAGGTGATTGTGTGGCTCAACGTCAACGTGATTGGAGCTCTGGAGGTTGAGGAGGCTCCTGTGGAGCTCGTGGTTGCCGAGGGTGGCCGGTGGGTGGCAAAGCACGCGTTGGTTGCCGGTCGTTGTTTCAGGTACGTACCTCCACTATAATGAGTAGAAATCATGTAAAATGGTAGAAATGCCTAGGATGCATGTAATCTAGGCTAAATTTAATGTTTTGGAATTTTTGGAAATTTATTGTGGTATTTATGGCAATTTATGGTGGTTGTTGTGATTTAGGTCCTTTTGACCCCTCAACGTTTGCGAATTTATATCTTACTGTGTGATGAACGTATTTTGGTTTCCTTTATGTGGATTTGGAGTAGACTCGAGGGTCTATTGCATATATTTTATTCGGAATTTTTGGTGGTTGTTTGGTGGGCCCGCCCTTAGTTCCCACTTCAAGCGAACTTTTGGGTCACCTTCCATAGGTTGTTTGAATTCTGAAAGAAAACTAGGGGCACGGGCCCATTATGTGGATCACATGTGTGGGTCCTGTGACCATGCCAGTGGAACCCCAAGGCGCGGTTCACCATCCCACTTCGATGTGGGGGAACACACGGAGAGATCCGATACAGTCACGGCGAAAATGGTGAATCCGGAAGAAGAGATAGGACTCGGAAACACCAAGGGAAGCAAAAGGATAAAGAAGGGAGTCGCCACCTAGTCTTTTAATGGAAAGACGAGGTAAACCAAAACACACAAAAGGGCTGAAAACAAACAAGATGCAAAGATGCATGAGTGATTCGTGCCTAATGGATAATGCAGAAATGAATGCGGGCCAAAGAAAGGGTAAGGATTCTGGTTACGAATGGGGAAGGGGTTAGGCACCCCCATGCGCCCGAGAAAACTCGGTCTTTCTAGGTTTCCTACTGTCAATGGTCTGCTAAATGCGTGCCTGCTTATTCTATACGTTCATGCATAAAGATGATTGAAATCATGCCAAATCAAAGTAAAAAAAATTGAAGTCAAAGGAAAAAAAAAGTTATTCCATGGGTCAAATGTAGGCATTGTCAATGCCACTTTACTATACGCCCTTGGGTGATGGGGAAAATCGTGAAAATTGTGAAATTCTCGTAAAGCGTCTCGCAAAACAGTAAAAATTGGGATAAATCCGAGAAAATCAAAAAAGGGGGAAAAAATATTTCTTGTCTCGGGACCATGTCGGCTTTGTAAGCCTTTTACTGTACGCCCTCGGGCGATGGAAAACCAAAACAAGTGGAAAACCACGGAAAATCGAAGAAAATAGGGCAAAACGAGGAGAAGACTAAGCTCGAAACATAGCTAAAAAGCATGCACCGAGCAAGGAAGAAAAGACGGAAAGAAACCGTGCAAAAAGATGTGAAAAGTAAGCAAAATGCAAGTGTGTGTGCAAATCTGAAGAATGCAGGGGGTTTTGTGCAAAAAGCCCAAATCCGAGGAAAATCAGAGTCCAGAAGCCCAAATCATCAGGAAAACATGTAAGAAAACACATTCCATGCATGTATGAAGAATCTAGGGTCAAATGTGTATCCCTAATGCAAATGAAGTCCTCTAGGGGTCAGAATGCAATTTACCCACTAATGCATGCATGCATGTCAATTCTGCACAAAATTAGGGTAAAAATGCAATAAAATGTCTCAGAAATGATTCAAAAAAGTTTCAGGGGCAAAACAGTCATTTCACTACTAAAAACAGCAAATCAGTACAGTAAAAATGAAGTTCAGGGGCTAAATTGCAAATAACCCAGCAATCAAAGCATTCAGAAAAGTTCTGAAGAAAACAAAGGGCTAAAATGCAATTAAACCAGCAGAAATGTGCATTCAGAAACATTTTTATAAACATGAGGGTTTATGTGCAATTTTCACAAAGAAAATGAATTGCCAGAACAATTTTGAGAAAGCTCAGGTTCCCTCATGCAATTTTCATGGGAAAAATGAACTGCTATGATGATTTAAAGAAAGTGCAGGGTCCTTTTAGCAAAATGTCTGAAAGAAAACATGTTTCAATGATTCTGGGGGCTTTTGTTAAAGTTTTAAACTCAGAAAACATTATTTTAAATGTTCAGGGTAAAACATGTAATATTTTCAGTTAAAACTTTATTCAAAACATTTTTGAAAAAATGATGGATGGACGTAGATGAAATGAAAGGACCAAAAAGTAATTCCAGAAGGACTTATATGCAATGAAAACATTGATTCTGCATTTTTTATTAAAACAAATGATTCTTTTTAATTTTTATTTAAAGAAAAGATCGACGACTGCCGGCGACCATTAGAGGACACCAAAAGGGGGGGCTCGAGGTCTGACCTCAGATCAGACCCCACAGGAAGCAAGAAGAGGACGAACGGAGGACATCCAACGGCTTGGATGGGAGATCCAGCAGCTGCAACGAGCCTCCCACCTACCTCGTTGTCGAGCTGCTCCGGGGACGAACCCGCGGTGGCTGGTGGCGTTCGGGGCTGCGGCACGACATGTGGAGGCTCCTAGAAGGTTCGCGGTGCTGAGGGAAGCTCCCTCCCTCGCTTCAGAGTTGAATGGAGCAGCGGGAGACCTCGATGGCCGTCGACGGCGTCGACACCGGCGAGGGAGGTTGCAGCGGCTCTCCAACGGCAGCGGAATGGATCTAGGGGCTCGGGAGCTTTCGCGGGAGGCTGAGGAAGCTCACTGGATGCTCGGAGAGGCGCGGAGCCACGGGAGGCGTGCGGACGGTGGAAACTCCGGTCTTCTTCTCCGACGTTATCCAGCGATCTTCGTGGGGACGTCTGGAGCGTCGGGATGGCTACGGCGGGGCTCAGCTAGCTCGAGGGAGACCAGAGGATGAGGTGAGAGGGCTTGGGGGTCCAGGAAACTTCCTTGATTGCCCCCCCACCCTCCCCGCCCCCCACCTCTATCGCTGGAGTTTCGGCGACGATAGGGTCTGGGAGGTGATTCCGACCAGAGGAGGCTTCCGGTCTTGATGGAATCAACCTGAACGGGCAAAGGGAGGCTTAGAAAGCTAAAACGAAGATCAGAGAGGGCTGAGGAAGGCGTATCTGACTGGAGAATTCTCTGGACTTCGCTGGAGTTTAAGCTGCGCCTTGAGCTCCAGACTCTCCCTCTCGCACTCTGCTCTCTCTGAGCTCTCTCTCTGCTCTCCTTCTCGTGCGAGTGGAAAGGGAAAAAGCTCTGAATTCTCTCTGTCCTCCCGAATTGGTCACCTCTGCCTCCTTATATAGGTGAACCCAACAGATTCCTCATCCAGAAGCGTCCCTCGTAACGGCCTGGCCCACCCCTCTAACCAACTGGGTGCCCAAATAACAGACCAGACAACCTCTCCAACAGCTGTCCCCTCCTGTCCCCTTGGCTGCCGGCAAAACGAACGGCAATCCTGAGGTTGCCGGCGGCGGTTGATCGGACGGCTGGAGCTGCTCTGACCTGCTGGACCGAAGGGGCTCGAGCTGGGCTACTGAATTGGAGGTGAATTTTGTGGCTGGCTGAGCTCATGAGGTGTTGAAGAGTGAATTCAGTGGAAAAGAAGGAAGTGGTTGAAAATTTTGAATATTTAGGTGTGAACTTTGTTTAATGGAGAAAAATGTGATATTGAGCTTAAATCTGATGAAAAGAGATGAATGGGCTAGATTTTGGAAGAAGTTCAAATAGGGGTAAATGTGGGTTGATCTATTGTGAACCTTGGGTCCAAGGCGGACTCAATTGGGCTCAGTGGGCCATAGCGGGCTTCGTGGGCCTCCATGGACCTATGTGGGCCTTGTGGGCCCACATGGGCCAAAATGGGTTTAGGCGGGCCCAAATGAGCTGCATGAGTGTTAAACGGGTTCAGAATGGGTTCGTGGACCCAAACGGGCTCAGATTGGGTTTAATGGATCTATGTGGGCCTTGTGGGCCCATATGGGCCCAATTAGGGCTGAATGGGTCCAAATGGGCTCAAAGAGCTTCCATGAAGTCAAATAGGCCTAAGATAGTGTTGTGGGCCCAAATGGGCTC
Organism: Posidonia australis; assembly: GCA_024699735.1. Lineage (NCBI taxonomy): Eukaryota > Viridiplantae > Streptophyta > Magnoliopsida > Alismatales > Posidoniaceae > Posidonia > Posidonia australis. The sequence continues at coordinate 25,526 of JAMKQA010000984.1, read as the reverse complement.
AATCCTGGTTTGATGGACCTAAGTGGGCCTTCATGGGCCCAATTGGGTCTCCATGAATTAAATGGCCTGATGGGTTTGAGCTCAGCCACCACATCACCATCCTACAAAACCATAAAAATTGGGGTGTCTACAGATGCCCCTTCCTGAGCGAGGTCGGAGGTCGAGTAGAACAGAGACCGATGCTCAGGGTTGACAAAGACACCCCACATGAATCCACAAGCATGGGTAATCCACAGGCAATCTGTCATTGGTCAGGAACATATCAGGGATCCACGCTAGAGATCCTGCCGCCTCAGCCGAGGCCAAGCACAACAGATAAAGAATCAACAAGCTGACGACCAATCAGCTCCTAAGAGACATGACTAGTTGTCGCACTTGTCGCAAAATGCACTAGACGAGACTCACGGTTCCTGCCGACCGGGAAATGACTGATCACGGAAGTCATCCAGGTAGTTTGGGTTACCAGCCCAGAGGGGGAAACACAGTTTGCTCTGATTCCATTCCTTCGGAGTGGCACCCAAAACAAACAAGGGGGGCACCATTGATACCACACTCTTCGAGTGAGGACCAAATGGGGCAAGGTAGGCTTCAGACCTATCGATAATTGATAAGTTTCGGACTTATCGACCAGAAAGGGGGCAATGATAAGTTTCGGACTTATCGACCAACAGGGACAATGAAAAGTTTCGGACTTATCGACCAAAGGGAGAGATGATAAGTTTCGGACTTATCGGCCAAAGGGAGAGATGATAAGTTTTGGACTTATCGACCAACAGGGACAGTGATAAGTTTCGGACTTACCGACCAAAGGGACAGTGATAAGTTTCGGACATATCGACCAAAGGGACAGTGATAAGTTTCGGACTTATCGACCAAAAGGATCAGTGATAAGTTTCGGACTTATCGACCAAAGGGAGAAATGATAAGTTTCGGACTTATCGACTAACAGGAACAGTGATAAGTTTCGGACTTATTGACCAAAGGGAGAAATGATAAGTTTCGGACTTATAGACCAATAAGGTGAGATGATAAGTTTCGGACTTATCGACCAATATGGCCAGTGATAAGTTTCAGACTTATCGACCAACAGGGCCAGTGATAAGTTTCGAACTTATCAACCAAAGGGACAGTGATAGGTTTCGGACTTATCGACCAACAGGAGCAGTGATAAGTTTCGGACTTATCGACCAAAGGGACAATGATAAGTTTCGGACTTATCGACCAAAGGGAGAGATGATAAGTTTCGGACTTATCGACCAACAAGAACTGTGATAAGTTTCGGACTTATTGACTAAAGGGAGAAATGATAAGTTTCGGACTTATCGACCAACAGGGTGAGATGATAAGTTTTGGACTTATCGACCAACTGGGACAGTGATAAGTTTCGGACTTATCGACCAAAGGGACAGTGATATGTTTCGGACTTATCGACCAAAGGGACAATGAAAAGTTTCGGACATATCGGCCAAAAGGACAATGATAAGTTTCAGACTTATCGACCAAAGGGCCGTGATAAGTTTCGGACTTATCGACCAAAGGGACTGTGATAAGTTTCGAACTTATCGGCCAAAGGGACAGTCATAAGTTTCAGACTTATCGACCAAAGGGACAGTGATAAGTTTCAGACTTATCGACCAAAGGGACAGATGTTAAGTTTCGGACTTATCGGCCAAAGGGAGAGATGATAAGTTTCAGACTTATCGACCAAAGGGAGAGATGATAAGTTTCGGATTTATCGACTAGAAAGGGGGCAATGATAAGTTTCGGACATATCGACCAACAGGGACAGTGATAAGTTTCGAACTTATCGACCAAAGGGGGCAATGATAAGTTTTGGACTTATCGACCAATAGGGACAATGATAAGTTTTGAACTTATCGACCAAAGGGACAGTGATAAGTTTCGGACTTATCGACCAAAGGGAGAGATGATAAGTTTCGGACTTATCGGCCACAGGGAGAGATGATAAGTTTCGGACTTATCGACCAACAAGGACAGTGATAAGTTTCGAACTTATCGACCAAAGGGGGCAACGATAAGTTTCGGACTTATCGACCAACAGGGACAATGATAAGTTTCGGACTTATCGACCAAAGGGATAGTGATAAGTTTTGGACTTATCGACCAACAGGACCAGTGATAAGTTTCGAACTTATCGACCAAAGGGGGCAATGATAAGTTTCGGACTTATTAACCAAAGGGACAGTGATAAGTTTTAGACTTATCGACCAAAGGGACAGTGATAAGTTTCGGACTAATCGACCAAAAGGATCAGTGATAAGTTTCGCACTTAACGACCAAAGGGAGAAATGGTAAGTTTCGAACTTATTGACCAACAGGAACAGTGATAAATTTCAGACTTATCGACCAAAGGAAGAAATGATAAGTTTCGGACTTATCGACCAACAGGGTGAGATGATAAGTTTCGGAATTATCGACCAACAAGGACAGTGATAAGTTTCGGACTTATTGGCCAAAGGGACTGTGATAAGTTTCGTACTTATTGGCCAAAGGGACTGTGATAAGTTTCGTACTTATCGACCAAAGGGACAGTGATAAGTTTCGGATTTATCGGCCAAAGGGACAGTGATAAGTTTCGGACTTATCGACCAAAGGGACAGTGATAAGTATCGGACTTATCGACCAAAGGGACAGATGATAAGTTTCGGACTTATCGGCCAAAGGGAGAGATGATAAGTTTCAGACTTATCGACCAATGGGAGAGATGATAAGTTTCGGACTTATCGACTAGAAAGGGGGCAATGATAAGTTTCGGACTTATTGACCAACAGGGACAATGATAAGTTTCGAACTTATCGACCAAAGGGGGCAATGATAAGTTTCGGACTTATCGACCAATAGGGACAATGATAAGTTTCGAACTTATCAACCAAAGTGACAGTGATAAGTTTCGAACTTATCGACCAAAGGGAGAGATGATAAGTTTCGGACTTATCGGCCAAAGGGAGATATGATATGTTTTAGACTTATCGACCAAAGGGACAGTGATATGTTTCGGACTTATCGACCAAAGGGACAAATGATAAGTTTCGGACTTATCGGCCAAAGGGAGAGATGATAAGTTTCAGACTTATCGACCAAAGGGACAGTGATAAGTTTCAGACTTATCGACCCTAGGGAGAGATGATAAGTTTCGGACTTATCGGCCAAAGGGAGAAATGATAAGTTTCGGACTTATCGACCAATAGGGATAGTGATAAATTTCGGACTTATCGACCAAAGGGACAGTGATAAGTTTCGGACTTATCGACCAAAGGGACAATTGATAAGTTTCGGACTTATTGGCCAAATGGAGAGATGATAAGTTTCAGACTTATCGACCAAAGGGACAGTGATAAGTTTCGGACTTATCGACCAAAGGGACAATTGATAAGTTTCGGTCTTATCGTCCAAAGGGAGAGATGATAAGTTTCGGACTTATCGACCAACAGGAGTAGTGATAAGTTTCGAACTTATCGACCAAAGGGAGAGATGATAAGTTTCGGACTTACCGACTAACAGGGTCAGTGATAAGTTTCAGACTTATCGACCAAAGGGAGAGATGATAAGTTTCGGACTTATCGACCAAAGGAACAGATGATATGTTTCGGACTTATTAGCCAACAAGGGGAATTGGTTCCACTACCTTGGATTGGTGCCAGGGAGACCGGGGTGTATGGGTCTTAGTCGGCTGTTTAGCCAAAAGGATTTGCCAAGGGGATCTTATTTAAGTATCAGTGCACCCTGGATCATCGCCATTGTAGAGATGTCAATTAAAATAGCGCATTGCCCTGCATACACTCTCAAAGCAATCCGTCTTTCCACAAAGCAGCCTATATGCCCCAGGTCGAAGGCTCCAGTTACACTGTAGCTTGTGCTTTATCTGTGACTCTTGACCAAAGAGCAGCTGACATGCCCTTGGTTGAAGTCTCTAGTTCAATTTCATTGTAGCTGGCCCTTTGTCTGTGGCTTTTGACCAAAAAGCAACTGACATGCCCCTGATATTGGATTTGCTAGACATCACTTGAGAGTATGGGGTCTTGGAAGCCAAGTTGTAACTACAGACGTTCCTTGAACCACTGGAGTACTTGAGACCGTCACTAGCTGAAGCAAGTGGTCATTCATCAAGCTACCAAATGTATGTGCACCCTCCTACTTTCCTGTACTGTACTTGGAAGATTGAAGGAATCAAGGTGACTTGATAGAGGCCTTTGATGGAGGTTGTAGTTTGCCTCTGACTGGTATGTTTTGGGATGTATTCACCTGTTGGTGTTTTGATGGCTCGGTATTTGGCCAGGCTTCTATAGGACATTCTCCTGATTGTATTTGCCAAATTCTGAATTGTAGTATTGGATTCAGAGCCATGCTGTCGTCTCTGCTAATCATGTAGGTTCTGATCAGAGAACAACTGTCTTGCCCTTGATGAATCAGATCGTGTTAGTCCAGCTAGAAGGCAGCTGACATACCCCTAGCATAAGGGTGCACGATCCCATGAATTACTGAAGCGACTGCAGTTGATTCTGATTGAGGCAAGAGACATCTTCGTTCATTAACTGGAAGGCATGTATACTCATCCACTGTTCCGAGCTATACTCGGATGGCAGGCGGTAATGTGAGACATCGTGATATGTCTTAGACCGGCTATTCTCTGCTTTGTTACTTGTTATGCCACTGTGCTCCGGCAACAGACATGTATTAGACCGGCCTTCCACAAACAATATCTACCATGCCCGAACTGTTGTGGAGGGATTGTTGTCACCGTCGATTCTGTAAGTCCATGTGGTTCGTACACTGACTGGTGTCCTCACTGTATATGTACTTGGACTACTGAGGAGATGGGATGTCCTTGGGTAAAAGCACTTGGCAAAGAGCTTGCAAACAACAAGACTGATCCAAGCAAGGCTATGATGGTTATTATTATCGTCGAAGGCTTTATGATTCATGAGCAATTAGTTATGCAAGAGTGAATTTTGCTGCATACCTTGTGATTGCAGTTGCTTGTTATCTGTATTTATTATCCTGCCTGTTCAATGAGTTCATTATCAGGGTTGTTTGCTTGTTTAGTTCAGTTGTTGGTTTGCCCTCAGCTAGGCTGGAAAGTTGTACGCTTGCTAGAGGAGGATGACACCTTCGACTCAGTTGCCACTACAAAGACTTACAAGTTGTTAGGTGGCTCTCACGGGGTATGGGTGGCACTCGAACTCACTATAGGGTATTGCGGTAGACCTGGCTCCACGCCAAACTCTTTAAGGTCCTGCACTTGCTTTTCCTTTTGATATCATCGTCTTTCTTTTCTTTTGTTCCCTCATAGGCGTGCGACTTCACTCTAACCTTGTCTTGGAGGTAATAAGCGCTTGATCTATTCGGGAGGCCTTTATTGCAAGAGGGTGGGTCAGTCCCTCGAGGGTATGATTTCTGGGCGCATACTCCAACTCCTCTTCAAGGTATGGTAAGGGTAGAGCTATGACGCACGCCTCTCACTCTTGGGCTGACTTCTGTCTTCGCCATCTGTCTTCTCTATTCTTTTATGCCCTTGCGAATGTATGTTTTCTTTTCTGGCTCACACTCTCAGTCACCCCTAACATTTTATCTCCCTCTTGGAGGTGCAGGATTCTTGTGAAGCTTGGACATTTCGTCTGCCTTTGATTTTCGGTGGCTCCCTTACTAACCTGGTCATATAAGTAGTGACAACTGAGGAGGGATAATCCACTCTAACGTTGGCATGCTTTTCCGATTTTCATCATCAGGTAGAATGCTAATGACAAGCAAAGTACCCTTCTAATGTTCTTGATGTTTTTATGCTATTTATGTTTTTTTTTTTTTTTGTATTTATCTTTTGTGCTTTTTCTTTTTTTCATTTTTTTGTGTTTTGATATATGATGATGCAGAACGAAAACAAAGGAGCACAGGAAAAGGATACAGCTCCAGTCCTTGTCGTTGATGTTTGTTGATCCCATTGAGGCTCAAAGTAACTCCCTGCAGTGCCATTGGAAATTGGAATCAAAGCAGGTGTATCTAAAGCCATCAAACCATTATTGAAACTGAGACTGCCACTGTGGATACTAAATTTGTTGATGACATTAACAATGTATCTTTGTTGGAACTGACATCAGCTGTGACGGTTGTCTCCCACTTGATCCAGGGTATTTGCACATATTGGGTTAGATCAGCGCATGGCAAACTGGCAAATTTTAGGTCAGGCCCCCACACGGGGAACAAGAACAGGAGTGGTGCATATGAGCGGTGCCGAACAGAACTCAGGAAAGACAAGGACAAACCAGGCAAAAGAAGAACATGAACAAGAGCGACAAAAGTGAAACAGCACAGAAAAGGCAAAAGAACTAACAAGGCTAAAGAGAGGCCCGATGGATTCCCTGGGAAAAACTGGGAGAAAGGGAAAACCCCTGAGGTTCCAGTATCCTCGGAGCTTGCAGGCCCAGACACGGTAAGGCCGGCTATTCTAGGGTGTGCACGTGTGCATGCAAGTGTGTGTGTGGGCTGCCTCCTGCGTGTTGATGACAATATTCCCATTGTCAATCAAATTCTGGACAGCATTCCGGAGAGTGTGACACCCATTTGTCGAATGCCCACGTACGCGATGGTATCGGTAAAACAAGTTTGCCCTATACCACTGAGGAAATGGGTTCGATGGTGGGCGAATCTCCGGTAGTCGCAGAAATGGCGCAACTTTAGGAAAGATGTCGCTCAGCGACTCTCCGAGTGGGGTGAGGTGTCTTTCCTTATGGCGAGGCCGCTTTTGCCGTGGTTGCTGCCCTTGCTGATCCGACATATCAAAACATGTCGGTTCAACGGTGACATGTGGATGTGTAATGCGCATTGAACTAGATGTTGGTGATGATCAAGATATGGGTGCAAGTGATATGCCTCGTGCGGTAACAATGATAGTCCCACAGTCGATCATAGTCTGTATGACATCCTGCAAAGTGAAGCATTTATCAGTTGAATGCCCTAGGGCTCGATGATAATTGCAGTATACGCTCGCGTCGTACCATCGAGGGAATGGAGTTGGCGGGGGACGCGGATCTGGGAGTCTCAAAAACGACACAACCTAAGGAAAAACAGCGCTGAGCGACTCTCCTAGTGGAGTGTAGTCACTTTCAACGCGACGGCCTCGTTTCTTTTTAGGTTGTTGTCCTCGTCGAGCCAATGCGACGAGATGCACTGGCTCGACAGTGGGAGGTGTGCTCCTAATGTGTGGTGACGATCTACGTGTTGGAACCTAATCCTGATGCTGAAATGAATTCTTAAGATGCTGTGTTGTGTGTGGTGCAGAGCGCGAGAGTAACAGTTGCGGCATCGGGACAACTCCAGGTGACGAACTCAAGAAATGTTGTACTCTCACGCAACCAAATGGTTGACTCCTAGGTGACTGTGATGCATGTTGTGAATAATGCAATTGTGGTGCAGGAGGCAGAGATAACGCCGCCATCGCCGGAGTAGTTGGATGCTGAGACGATGGTATGGGCGATACAATAGTGGGGTGAGCCTGCAATACTATAGTGGTCTGCATTGGAACCTCAGAGGTCGAAGGAGGAGGACTCTCAACATAATCAAGAGAAAGGGCCATGCGCTCGAACTCTCAGGCCAAAGCCCTCAAGCACTGAGCGTGCATGGTCGAGGATCCACCAAAAGATAGGCCAAAGCCCTCAATACTAGTTACGCCTTATTTAATTGTTTGTCTGAATTTGTGTGTTTTATTTAACCTGATAGGGAAGCAAACAAGTCTCTACTCTCCTAATCATGGCAAATCCGAAAAGAAGGAAAAACACATAATTTGGCATCCAAAAGAGTCAAACAAGAGACGCAAACATGGCATGTGCTGGTGTTGTGCTCAAATAAGTGAACGAAAAGCAAGTATCGACAAACAAGGCATGAATCAGGTTATGTGCATGTGTAGTGGCATAGCAACAGTGTAAGAAAGTGAAAAAAGGCATGTTCAGTCAAATATGTACAAGCAAGTATGAAAAAGCAAACAAGCAAGAAGCAAACAGACCAAAGAGAAGTAGGGAAACCAGAACGAAAGCTAGAATCTGGTTGTCCCCAACGGAGTCGCCAGTTCTTGTGACCATGCCGGTGGAATCCCAAGGCGCAGTTCACCAACCCACTCCGATGTGGGGGAACACACGAAGAGATCCGATACAGTCACGGCGAAAATGGTGAATCCGAGAGAAGAGATAGAACCCAGAAACACCAAGGGAAGCAAAAGGATAAGGAAGGGAGTCACCACCTAGTCTTTTAATGGAAAGACGAGGAAAACCAAAACACACAAAAAGACAGAAAACAAACAAGATGCAAAGATGCATGTGTGATCCGTGTCTAATGGATAATGCAGAAATGAATGCGGGCCAGAGAAAGGGTAAGGATTCTGGTTACGCATGGGGAACGGGTCAGGCACCCCCATGCGCCTGAGAAAACTCGGTCTTTCTAGGTTTCCTACTGTCAATGGTCTGCTAAATGCGTGCTTGCTTATTCTATACGTTCATGCATGAAGATGATTGAAATCATGCCAAATCAAAGTAAAAAAAAGTGAAGTCAAAGGAGAAAAAAAAGTTATTCCGTGGGTCAAATGTAGGCATTGTCAATGTCGCTTTACTGTACGCCCTTGGGCGATGGGGAAAATCGTGAAAATTGTGAAATTCCCGTAAAGCGTCTCGCAAAACAGTGGAAATTGGGATAAATCCGAGAAAATCAAAAAAAGGGAAAAAAATATTTCTTGTCTCGAGACCATGTCGACTTTGTAAGACTTTTACTGTACGCCCTCGGGCGATGGAAAACCAAAACAAGTGGAAAATCGAGGAAAATGCGGCAAAACGAGGAGAAGACTAAGCTCAAAACATAGCTAAAAAGTGTGCACCGAGCAAGGAAGAAAAGACGAAAAGAAATCGTGCAAAAAGATGTGAAAAGTATGCAAAATGCAAGTGTGTGAAAATCTGAAGAATGCAGGGGGTTTTGTGCAAAAAGCCCAAATTCGAGGAAAACCGGAGTCTAGAAGCCCAAATCATCAGGAAAACACGTAAGAAAACACATTCCATGCATGTATGAAGAATCTAGGGTCAAATGTGTATCCCTAGTGCAAATGAAGTCCTCTAGGGGTTAGAATGCAATTTACCCACTAATGCATGCATGCATGTCAATTCTGCACAAAATCAGGCTAAAAATGCAATAAAATGTCTCAGAAATGATTCAAAAAAGTTTCAGGGGCAAAACAGTCATTTCACCCCTGAAAACAGCAAATCAGTACAGTAAAAATGAAGTTCAGGGGCTAAACTGCGAATAACCCAGCAATCAAAGCATTCAGAAAAGTTCTGAAGAAAACTGAGGGCTAAAATGCAATTAAACCAGCAGAAATGTGCATTCAGAAACATTTTTATAAACATGAGGGCTTATGTGTAATTTTCACAAAGAAAATGAACTACTAGAACAATTTTGAGAAAGCTCAGGGTCCTTCATGCAATTTTCACGGGAAAAATGAACTACTAGGAAGATTTAAAGAAAGTGTAGGGTCCTTTTAGCAAAATGTCTGAAAGAAAACATGTTTCAAAGATTCTGGGGGCTTTTGTTAAAGTTTTAAACTCAGAAAACATTATTTTAAATGTTCAGGGTAAAACATGTAATATTTTCAGTTAAAACTTTATTCGAAACATTTTTGAAAAAAAGATGGATGGACGTAGATGCAATGAAAGGACCAAAAAGTAATTCCAGAAGGACTTATATGCAATGAAAACATTGATTCTGCATTTTTTATTAAAACAAATGATTCTTTTTAATTTTTATTTAAAGAAAAGCTCGATGGCCGTCGGCAACCATCAGAGGACACCAAAAGGGGGGGTCTCGGGGTCTAACCTCAGATCAGACCCCATAGGAAGCAAGAAGAGGATGAACGGAGGACATCCAATGGCTTGGATGGGAGATCCAGCGGCTGGAACGAGCCTCCCACCTACCTCATCGTCGAGCTGCTTCGGCGACGAACCCGCGGTGGCTGGTGGCATTCGGGGCTGTGGCACGACGTGTGGAGGCTCCTGGAAGGTTTGCAGTGCTGAGGGAAGCTCCCTCCCTCGCTTTGGAGTTGAATGGGCAATAGGAGACCTCGACGGTCGTCGACGGCGTTGACACCGGCGAGGGAGGTTGCAGTGGCTCTCCAACGGTAGCGGCGCGGATCTGGGAGCTCGGGTGCTTTCGCGGGAGGCTGAGGAAGCTCACTGGATGCTTGGAGAGGCACGGAGCCATGGGAGGCGCGCGGACGGTGGAGACTCCGATCTTCTTCTCCGACGACGGCAGCTGCAGGTGCGTTTTCCGGCGATCTTCGTGGGGACGTCTGGAGCGTCGGGACGGCTATGGCAAGGCTCGGCTAGCTCGAGGGAGACCAGAGGATGAGGTGAGAGGGCTCGGGGGTCCAGGAAACTTCCTTGATTGCCCCCCCCACCTCTATCGCTAGAGTTTCGGCGACGGCGGGGTCTGGGAGGTGATTCCGACCAGAGGAGGCTTCTGGTCTTGATGGAATCAACCTGAACTGGCAGAGGGAGACTTAGAAAGCTAAAACGAAGATCAGAGACGGTTGAGGAAGGCGTACCTGACTGGAGAATTCTCTGGACTTCGTCGGAGTTTAAGCTTCGCCTTGAGCTCCAGACTCTCCCTCTCGCACTCTGCTCTCTCTGAGCTCTCTCTCTGCTCTCCTTCTCGTGCGAGTGGAAAGGGAAAAAGCTCTGAATTCTCTCTGTCCTCCTGAATTGTTCATCTCTATCTCCTTATATAGGTGAACCCAACAGATTCCTCATCCAGAAGCTTCCCTCGTAACGGCCTGGCCCACCCCTCTAACCAACTGGGCGCCCAAATAATAGACCAGACAACCTCTCCAATGGCTGTCCCCTCCTGTCCCCTTGGTTGCCGGCAAGACGAACGACGATCCTAAGGTTGCCGGCGGCGGCTGATCGGACGGTCGGAGCTACTCTGACCTGCTGGACCGAAGGGGCTCGAGCTGGGCTACTGAATTGGAGGTGAATTTCGTGGCTGGCTGAGCTCGTGAGGTGTTGAAGAGTGAATTCAGTGGAAAAGAAGGAAATGGTTGAAAAATTTGAATATTTAGGTGTGAACTTTGTTTAATGGAGAAAAATGTGATATTGAGCTTAAATCTGATGAAAAGGGATGAATGGGCCAGATTTTGGAAGAAGTTCAAATAGGGGTAAATGTGGGTTGAGCTATTGTGAACTTTGGGTCCAAGGCGGACTCAATCGGGCTCAGTGGGCCTAAGCGGGCTTCGTGGGCCTCCATGGGCCTATGTGGGCCTTGTGGGCCCACATGGGCCCAAATGGGTTTAGGCTGGCCCAAATGAGCTGCATGAGTGTTAAACGGGTTCAGAATGGGTTTGTGGACCTAAACGGGCTCAGATTGGGTTTAATGGATCTATGTGGGCCTTGTGGGCCCATATGTGCCCAATTAGGGCTGAATGGGTCCAAATGGACTAAATAGGCTCAAAGGACTTCCATGAAGTCAAATAGGCCTAAGATAGTGTTGTGGGCCCAAATGGGCTCAATCCTGGTTTGATGGGCCTAAGTGGGCCTTCATGGGCTCAATTAGGTCTCCATGAATTAAATGGCCTGATGGGGGTTTGAGCTCAGCCACCACATCACCATCCTGCAAAACCAGAAAAATTGAGGTGTCTACAGGTCCAATAGCGGTTCTAGCCCCTGGTCCAGCCTTTATTTGCCTTCAAATGAAAATGCCTAAGGTGCGGGCCAAACGCATGGTCCACATGTGCGGGCCTAGCAGGGTTTTTTGGAGGTATTTCCTGGTTTTCTAGTAAAATGCTTTTGAATATGGTGGCTTTCTGGATTGGTTTGTTTTACCCATTTGAGATGGGATCGTGGGCCTTTAGTGGTAGTCTCATGGGACACTTGATGTACCATTTTGTCAAAATTTTGAATGTGTTTCCAAAGATATAAAATGGTTTGAAAATGGTTTTTCCTACTTTTCTATGTGCGGGCCAAGACACTGTGGGATCGTGTCGTTGGGACTAGGGAATGTGACGACAGACTCGGGTGATTAGGTGCATCTCCTTGGTTAAGGTCGGGGGCCGAGATACCTAAGGCTGAGAGTCATCGGGTCTTGGAGGTACGAAACTCCATGATTGTTGTCTCCAAGCTAGGGTTGTGGTCTACGGGTTGAGATGTCTTGTGGCATGAGGGAGAAGTATGATACTCCTGCTGTCACTGTAAGCACTAAGGCTCAGTTGTTATCGAGTGTTGAGCTATGACACTCCCTCTTGAGCACCATGTGGAGGATGCCGTGAGGAAGCATATCCTATGGTAGCCAGTGCCGGTGAGACACGTGCCCTGTAGTTGGTAGCATTTTGAGAGATAGGACTACCTTCCTAGAGAAGAGTTGACTTTGTGTGGGTTCTCCAGGTAGGAGAATCGTGGGACGACACAGCTTCTGCATAAGATGACATGTTGTGGCAGTGCAATACACGTCGATGACTACTTAAGGCCAGAGTTTGTTGCCTTACATTGGACTTCCTGACTCACTATGTGTGGTTTTGGCTATTGAGGGTCTTGTTTGTGTTTTTGGGTTGGTAGAGCGTTGTTTGCTATTTTGGCAGGTGTGCGTCGCGGTTATTGTGGTTTTCGACATTATGGGCCTGATTGTGGGGTTTTGGATAAAATGACTATGAAATGAAATTAAAAGAAAATTAATATGGATTTGTTTTCCACTGTTTTTCATGGGGTGTGTGCTAGGTGACTTTTGTCACTCATGCTTTTTTTTGTGGTTTTGGGTTGCAGGTGCAGCATGCAGATGGGTTTAACATAGTGCATATAGTCTGGAGTCTCATAGCCACACACATAGCTTCCTAGTATTCGATATTACTGTTTTGCTTTAATTTCTTATAATTTAATTTGTTTAAATTATTATGGAAATTGGGGGGCGTGACACTCTGGTATGTACTAATAAGAGGAATAAGGTAAGTGGTACATCAAGTATTTTGTGTCATAGAAGATTAGGACATATATCCTAAAAGAGGATGGAAAGATTGATGAAAGATGGTCTTTTGGGATTATTAGAGTTTACTAATTTTGAAACTTGTGTTGATTGTATAAAGTCCAAGATAACCAACGCATACAAGAAATATGCAACAAAGTGTCAAGCTATGTTAGATTTGATTCATATAGATGTTTGTGGACCCTTTAGCCTATGTTTAAGGGGCTAGAAATACTTTGTTACTTTCATTGATATCTATTCTAGGTACATGTATCTTTACCTCATTCATGAAAATTTGAAGTCCCTTAGGTTTTTAAAGATTTCAAATTAGAGGTAGAGAAACAATCAGGAAAACCTATTAAGGTAGTTGATTAGATAGAGGTGGCGGGTACTATGGTAGACGCACCGAGATGGAATAGATGTTAGGACCATTTGCGTAGTTTCTTATGGATAATGGCATAGTACCTCAGTATACAATGCTAGGCAAACCCAACATGAATGGGGCTGCTGAAATACAAAACAGACCGTTAAAAGAAATGGTTAGGACTATGATGAATTACTCGACTTTACTAGTCTCAATGTAGGGTGAAGCTTTAAAGACAGCAATGCATTTTCTAAATAGGTTTCCTACTAAATCCTTAGAGAAAACTCCTTATGAGTTATGGACTAGTAAGAAATCCTATTTAGGTTACATGCATATTTGGGGATGCTTGGCTGAAGCTAAAATTTACAACCCATGTGAGAAATCTCTAGATTCAATGGCAATCAATGGATATTATATTAGTTACCCAAAGAGGTCAAGTGGCTACAAATTTTACTATCTAACACATATCACAAGAATAGTTGAAACTGATAGAGCTGTCTTCTTAGAGAATGGTTTTGTTAGTGGGGAGCATCTTAGGGATTATGTTTTTGAGGAATCTCAGGAAGGTGTTATTGTTCCTTATTAGGTTTCTGAGAACAATAATGTCTATCCTACTCAAGAGTTTGAGGTGTATTTACCACTTATTATTCCAATGAACAATATTTCGGAGGTAATTACACCAGCTCAAAAACAACCACATGAACAACCAATTGAAGAGCCAATTATTGATCCACATGTTCAGGTTTTACATGGGGATCAAGGGGCCAATTTAAGAAGATCTAACTGACAAAAGAAATCAGCTATTCCTTCAAATTACGTGTTATATTTATCTGATGAGGCCATTAAAAAAGAGCTTATCTCTATAGACTGTAATCAAGTTTGGGAACTCGTTCAGTTGCCTTTGGAAAAGAAATCAATTGGTTGTAAATGGGTTTATAAGGCCAAAAGGAATTCAAAGGGATTAATTGAATGATATAAGGCCACACTAGTGGTAAAGGATTTCACATAAAGGGAGGGCATTGACTATTATGAGACCTATTCTCCAATTTCTTCAAAGGATTAATTAAGAATATTTATGACCTTAGTAGTTCATTTTGATTTAGTGCTGCATCATATGGATGTGAAAACAACTTTTTCGAATGGTGAATTAGGGGAAAAAGTGTACATGCAACAACCTCAAGGTTTTGAGGTTAAAGGAAAAGAATATATGGTTTGCAAGCTAAAGAAATCAATATATGGACTCAAGCAAGCTTCTAGACAATGGTACTTCCAATTTAATGAAGTTATCATGTCATTTGGGTTAAAGGAAAATATTGTTGATCAATGTATATACTTGAAGGAATGTGGGAGCAAATGGATATTGCTTGTTCTATATGTAGATGATATTCTACTTACAAGTACAAGTCTTAGTTTATTAAGGAAGGCTAAAGATTTCCTATTTAACAACTTTGATATGAAGGATATGGGTGAAGCCCATTATGTTATTGGGATAAAAATTCACTATAATAGGTTGCTAGGCATGCTCAAGCTGTCACAGAAGTCTTACATATCAAGTATGTTAAAGAGGTTTTCAATGAAAAATTATGCTCCTGGTAAGACACCGATTGTAAAGGGTGATAAACTAAGAAAATTACAAGGACCTTAATCAGATTTAGAAAGACTTACAATGAACAATAAACCATATGTTGCAGTAGTTGGGTGCCTCAACTATGCACAAACATGTACTCGATCAAATCTAGCTTTTATCACTGATATCTGGGAAGATATCAAAGTGATCTAGGACTTTCACATTTGCAAGCTGTAAAGAAGGTTTTGAGATATCTATAAGGAACTAAAAATCTCATGCTCACATATAGACGATCAGATCAACTGGAGGTCATGAGATTATCTGACTTAGATTTTGCTAAGTGTGTTGATACAAGGAAATCCACTTCAGGATATATTTTCTTACTTGTTGGAGGAGTTGTTTCATGGTTCAGTACCAAATAGAAGATAGTTATTACTTTCACCATGGAGGTTGCATATGTAGCTTGCTATATGGCATCTTCGCAAGTTATTTGGATATGCAACTTTATCACATATTTAAGAGTCATGGGCTTTGTAATAAAACCTATAAAGATATATTATGATAATGAGGTGGCAGTTAAATTCTCTAACAACAACAAGAGCTTTAGTGCATGCAAGCATATGAAGGTCAAGTTCTTGATTGCAAAGGAGAGAATCAAAGATCATTTGGTGTCTATTGAGCATGTTAGAACTGATTCAATATTAGCTGATCCTCTTACAAAGGCACTTTCTCTCGGTATCTACAGTGAACATGTGCTTAAAATGGATTTAGTCAGTTCTTCTGAGGTTTTACTTTGATGGTTTAGACACTTATGTATTATGTGATATTACACTTGTCTTAATGATCTCTGTTGAGTAGTTCTTAATTTGTTTATTGAATTATTGTTTTATCGTTGGACAAATAAAAGAGAATAAACTTTAATTTTATTATCATGACATTTGTTAGTTTATTCATAAAGTATTGATTACCACATAAAAGTGTTTAATTGTAACTTCAGTCTTAGATATTTTAGTACATGGAAGGGACATATATTTTAACAATGTACTACCACTATGACTAGTATCTATGAGGGTTGTTTTTTTGAATGAAGGTTAATATGTCTTGTTAAACAATTGGAAAGTGATCGCTCCTCATAAAGTTTTGTTTAGCATAAAGTGAGTTAGATAAGTCAAGTGAGAGATTATTGGACCTAAGTCCAAATGTCTAACTTATGTGACTTAACCAACTTGATTAGTGGACTAGTCCAAGTGTGAGACATGTTAAATTAAGTGATATATGAGGGATATTATAACACAACTTTGGAATGTACTATATAAGGGACATCCCTTTACGGTTTCAACACACAATCACAAACTAATTCTTCTAATTCTCTAATCTTGAGAAAACTCTCTTCATAGGAGCAGAGGTGATTTTTGTGAGGATACACATCAGAAGAATGCTTCCGCATCTAGATCAACGACATGATAGCATTAGGTAAGCCCCATATAGTCTATCACTTACATCTTGACTTTCCTGGTTGTCCTTCTTTTGGAAAGAAGACTTGTTGTCATTTCAGCGACATGTGACAAAAGGACTTTTCTTTCTTTAGGGACTTCATGAGTTTTTGTGTAATTAGGGCTAATTCCTCATATGAATTAGAGGCATCAGAACTTGCATTAGCCCTTAAAGCCATATTGTGCTTATTTGACTCTTGATCTTCCCGTTCTTTTTTTTGTACCTCGTATGCCATTAAGCTTCCCATGAGGTTCTTTAGGGTCATTGTTGATAAATCCTTCACTTGCCATTCATATTTGTCACTTAAGCTTCATGTTCATTTGTAAATGATCAAAGAATATTTCTGACTTGGTCAACTTGCATATACTCTTTTCCATGATATACTTTGAAGACTATTAGTAATATTAGTGAAACAAGTATACATATCTATAATGCTTTCTTTTGGTTTCATTCTAAACAATTCATTTTTGTGCACAAGTAAATTAATTTTTGTTTTTTTAATATGACTAGTACCTTCATGCGTAGTCTCTAAAGTATGTCATATTTCATATGTAGAGGTGTAAATAGAAATTCTGGACAACTCATTCTATCATATTTCATATATAAATAGAAATTCTAGACAACTCAGTCTTGTCTAGATAGTAATATAAATTATTCATAGCTTTAACAGTAAGATTAGCTTTTGTTTTAGAAAATTCATCTCAAATACTAAAATTCGTAGTTAGAGGAGAATACTTATTTATTACGAGATTGCAAAGTTCAAAATTCAGATACTGTAAGTAAATCATCATTCTACACTTCCAATAACTATAATTTGGTCCATCAAACAAAGGTGACCTAGTTGTAGAATGATCTTCTGTGAAGGTAGGACAAATTGGTGTAGCCATAAAAACAATAGCAAATCAATTAAAAAAATAAAAATACGACAACAAAGGAACAATGCTTTGATACTAATTGTAGAATCGAAAAACTCTAAGAGGGTTGAATAGAGTTTTATGATGATGTATATAATTAATCGATTAAACACTAAATTTAAATGATCTCACCAAAAAATATTTGGAACCATTTACCACAGAGATCATTCACATAGGAGCATACATAGAGATTTTATAATGGTTCGTACTTTTGATGTATTCTTGTCTCCACACACAATCATGTCATAAAGTTCCATTACGCTTCTCTCTTAAAAGGATAGAGAAGAATCAGTTTACTTCATTCATTGAATCCTTTATAAATCGAAGGATCTAAGTACATCCTCACTTACAATAAGATTGAAAGATTAAAGAACAAAAGATCACAAAAGGCATGGAGTTTTATTGATCTAAAAAGACTTGAGGATTATGGAAAATATAAAGAGTCTTGTATCTTGAAAAGTCTTAAATGGTTTTATATGAACTTATAAAAAAACCGTTAAAACAAGTAATGTTGGCATTTAAATCACATAGCAAACATCCACATGGACGTATGTTTAAACTCTGGAATCCAAGCCTTTTACAATGGACATTTGAACTTTGTTTGAAGAATTCCAACAAAGTTGCCATTGTTGCGAACGTCCGAGCAAACCTCCATTCCTTAGAGTTGTTGACAAAAAAGTTGAAATGTATCTTCCATTCCTTGTAACTATTCCTTAGAACATGCAAACACCACTAATACTAATTCAAAAGTAATAACTAACTGATTTAAACAATTAAATATCTTTATTTAAAATCCATATAACAAATTCAAACTAAAATAATTTTAATAACAAAATATCACATCATCAAAATTTAAATAGAAAGACCAACATTTATTTCTTTTCTTCATCGATTTAGCGAGCATTTTACGATTTCATTCATTTTAAGTAAGCACCCAAACATTTGATTCAAAGGGTTGGACACACAAAATGCTAGCAAATACCAATTAATTGTAGTTGTTGAGATTACGTAGCATACTAGAATATTTTGTCGAATGGTTCCGTGTGGGATGGGATATTTTAGGCTAGAAGATGACAATCAAAGAAAGCTACAAGACAGTGGCACCATTCAAAGAAAGCAAATTCAAGGTGATGCTAGAGCTGACAGGGGCAGGGTCCAGCATTGATAGATCCAGAGTGGATCTTGCGACCATCTTAGCTGGAGGTCTGTGGGAGCATGAAGGGAGTTGTATTCCATCAAGGAAGCTATCTTAGGTCTAAGCTGGCGGTATCTAATGTCTCCATTTCCTTTCCTACTTGTTATCCAATGGTGGATATAGACATATAGAAAGAGAGATGGAAGTATCTAAGTAATAAACATGGTAAAATAATAAAATTCGGAATAAAAATCTAAAATAATGGAATAAAATAGCATAAATAGTAACTTAATGTATACAAATAATTTTTTATAAAAAAGAAAAAAAGGAAAAAGAAGCCTCCAATAAAGAGGGTCCTTACACACATATGCTTAGACAGAGAAAAAATAATTCATTTTGTGAAGTCAGAAAGATAAAAAAAAAAAGTTAAAATTTAAGAAACCCACATGAAATAGGAAACTATAGAGGTAGTTATAAGTTGGAACCAACAAAAATAAATTACAAGTAAAAAAATAGATCCCACATGACGAGATTAAAATTGAATTGGTTTCACATAAATAGAACGATCTCATGTACTAAAACTGAAATTAAAATGATTGTTGGAATAGATGTACTCACGTAATCAAATTCAAAAACGGAAGAAATTAAAAAAGTGAGAAAAAAGAACAAAATGAAATCTACTCTCTCGTTACTTCTAGTTTATATCTTCTCTTTCAGTCTGCACTATACGTCCAAGAGAAATTTATTGAGCTTCATTTTTGAAAAAAAAAATCAAGAAATTCTTTCCATGCATGGTACCTCGTTTAAAAGCTGCTTTGAAAATTATGTGGCCATGGCTCTCCATTGAAATTTTATTTAGATAAAGATAGCGATTTTATTGGAACATCAAATGAAAGCGTACGGGATGAGAAGTCGACAACAGGTAGATCGGAAGGAACACAGGCAACAATCAACAACATCTTTTTGGGATGCAAAGGTGGCCATTCATGTGCCAACTTTCGCCTCCATCAGGATAAGCGTAGGGGCATGATGGGGTGTAGGCTTTGCCCAGAGCCAAGTTCCAGGCTGCATTGGGGTCCTGAGTTGAGAACATGGTCCAAGTAGCAGTGGAATTCTCGTATCTACTATGTGTGATGCGATTGAATTTCTTCAGGTTCTTGTTCTTATTTATGTCATCCGGGTCAATGTCGACAGTGAAGATATCCCCATAAGGCCTGACAGAGTGCAGGAAGAGAGGTAAAGAGATGGGATCAGCAGACACGGCAGCAAGATCGGAAGTTACCACAATGCTCTTTCCATCTGGACTGAAGAATGGATGGTTTACATGCCCTGCAAGATCACTTGCACTTCCTATCACTCTAACCACCACTGACGGATCGTTCGCCTTCACCAGAAACACAGCAAAGTATCCCGGGTCAAGTCCATTGTCACTTGCTGGTGCACCTTTAGGCTTGTCGCGAGTTGACGAGAACACTATCCAATCTCCCCTTGGTGACCATTGGCAGTGTGTGTCAGTCCAGGGTCCATTTGTTAGCCTTGTTGGTGTGCCTTCTAGTCCATACTCGCCGTATTGTGCGTCCTCCATTATGTATAGATTCTTGTATTTTTTGTCCCCTCCATCTCTCGTTGATCGAAAGACTAATTTCGTCCCTGTTCCAAATTTCAACCCATACACGTACGTATATAAAAATATTGGTATTTGGCAAGGAATCCGAAGGAATAAGTAGGAAGTTACCTACCGTCTGGATTGGTGGATGGGAAGGCATTATTGAAAGCTTTTGTCAGCTTTTGACTATGCTGTGCACCACTGGACACGCTGGGGATGGCATAGATCTGCAGTGACTTGCCAGCGTTGAACGAAGGCCCCCTGCACACATACAGTATATCCTTTTGTGGATCTTGGTTCCAGACTGGCGAGAAGACGTTGTCCGGGCCCTTCGTCTACATAAACAAAGCTCATCAATTATCATTTAATTTTAATTAATTGTCACAGCCGTTGGAAGAAAATAATATATATCTATCAATTTTTAAAAAAAAACTATCATTGAATTATGCATGAAGAAGACAATATTGCTCTTGCTATACCTCGAAAACAGTGCGCAGCCCTATGCTATCGGCTACCCAGACCGCCTTGAACTCGTTGTCGACGAATGCAAGCTTGGAGCCGTCTTTGGAAAATGTTGGGAACACTCCCGGCACCCTGAACAGTCCTACATCCGGGAGCGGAGAGTCCAGCTTGTGGAACTGTCTTTCAATATCGTCTCCACTCTGCGAATGTTAGTAGTAGTAAGGTAGCTAGCTAGCTCTAAATTAATTAACTAATTAAGTTTCCATATATATATATATATATATATATATAATATAGATGGCTAGAAAAGGAACTCAAGTGGAGTAGTTCGGAACCTTGAGATGGTCGCTCCGGCAACGATGGTAACCAATGCGCTTCCCACCATCGATCACAAAGGGGTTGAAATGGTCAGCCTTTGGTCTGGTATTCAGAGTGATTTGTGTGTTTTTGCCGGTACTAGAATGAAAAATCTCAATGTGTCGATACTGTGCTTCTTCACGGACGTCAGTGAACCTTGATTCCTTGCGAATAGTTGCCACTGCCACTGTCGTGGCGTTCACGGCTGCTGGGGTTATCGCGTGAATTCCGTCTGGTGTCACACGAGAGTCAACGTCATGGCTATTAATGTCCTTTCGGAACACACCCCAATATTTCCCTTCCTTGCGGTGGAAAAATATGACGCTGTCACTTCCCCATGTCGGCCACCCACCGTTCCTTACGACCCTCCGGCGTTTAAAGGGCAAGTCTACGTTCATCACAAAAATTTCAGTTTGCAGATCTTCAATCTCGCCTTCCCAACCATTGGGCTTCATCGACGCCACCGTTATCTGCTTTCCGGACGGTGAAACGGAGGGGCTTAAGTCAGCTTTCCCTGTTGATGCAGAATTAATTAATTAATGAGGGGAAAAACAGTTTCCACGTACGTACGTTCATCACAAAAATTGAAAAGGCATGCAAATATAATATAGATACTGCTAGATAATTGAAGGAATTCAAAATTACCTCGTGGAGTGAGGCGCTTGGTTTCGCCGGTCGTAAGATTGGTTTTATAAACGGCAGTCCAGGGTTGTCGACGATCGTCCGGGTCGTCCCTGGTGGTGACGTAGACGAGATATTCGCCGGCAATGCATCCACTGTCTTCCATGCGAACACCCTTGAATGTGCCGAAAACATCAGCGAAACTGAAAACTTTGACTTGATTGGCTGGGTTGTTGTTGAAACGGAGAGCTATATGAAGCGTCTCGAGGTTGTTGTCTCGTTCGGAGACAAAAACCAGGCCCGAGAGGCGACCTGAATCTACGTCGGCCTCTTTGCCTTCTGAAGCCAATTTTGGGAGCCTGAGAATCGTCTTTAGAGCTGCCGGTGGAATGGCTTGGCCGTCGTAATTGTAGGACACACCGTCGGTCATGTGAAGCTCATCTTTCTCCGACAACGTCGCTCGAAGCGGGCACGAGAATATGTCCTGCGGCACCGGTGGTCGATAAGTTGCGAAGAAGGCAATGCAACCTCTGTTTTCTGCCATCTACGATTACGTTTTCAGCTCTCTGACAAATCCGGCACTACACCTTGAGATCGGTCCACACATGACTTTGTAAATAAGATTGATGTCCATCATAAATTTGTATAACTTATGGCCAATGGTTTATGGCCAATGGTTTACCATTTCTACTCGAGAAGCAAAAGTAGCGAAACCGCTGTAGGCGACCTCAAGGTTCCGGTCGCCTAACAACTACAGATCTGCTGCGACATGTCATTCGTTTAGACTGGAAAGTGTTTAAATCAAGTCTCCTCGAAAAGGAATCTTTCGAAGGGGGCTCCATCACCTGCAGATTTTTATGAACGATGGTTTATGACCAATGGTTTATGACCAACGGTTGATGGCGTTGGAAAAAAACCATTGATGCGTAAGTCAAGTCAATGGGGGGCTCCATCACCTCTAGATTTATATGAACGATGGTTTATGTCGGATGGTTTATGGCCAATGGTTGATGTGTAACTCAAGTTAATGGGAGAGGGCTCCATCACCTTTGATGATTGATGGCCCCATCACGAGACCAATGGTTTATGGCCAATGGTTTATGGCCAATGGTATATGAAGGTGTTGGCAAAATGAGTGTTGGAGGATTGAAAGTGTTGAGGCACCAGTAAGGAAAATTTAACGAATTCTTTCAGTGTACTGGTTTTCTTGGCAAAATGAGTTTCAATGATGATGAGCCGATTGTTGCAACCCAGGATGTCTCAGGTTTATGTTGATTTCTTTTCTTCATCGATTTAGATAGCATTTTACGATTTCATTCATTTTAAGTAAGCACCCAGACATTTGATTCACACAAAATGCCAGCAAATACTAATTGTAGTTGTTGAGATTACATAGCATACTAGAATATCTTGTTGAATGCTTGCGTGTGGGATGGGATATTTCAGGCAAAATTTCCACAACGCACATAGCGGGAAAAACAAAGATGACAGTCATCAACAAGACAGAGGCACCACTCAACGAAAGCAAATTCAAGGTGATGCTGGAGCTGTCAGGGGAGGGGTCAAGCATCGACAGATCCGGAGTGGACCTTGTGACGGTCTTAGACGTCAGTGGGAGCATGAAGGGAGAGAAGCTAGAGAAGCTGAAGATTGCCATGCAGTTCGTCATCAAGAAGCTTAGCGCGATCGATCGTTTGTCGGTAGTCACATTTTCCGGCCATTCCGACAGGTTGTGCCCGTTGCGCCAGAAAACAGAAAATTCTCAAGCGGATTTCGAAAATCTGGTCAATGCTTTACACGCCGGCGGTCGCACAAACATCGCTACTGGCCTTGAGAGGGGCTTACAGGTGCTTAACGACCGCCGTCTTACCAGCGGGCGTGTGGTTGCCATCATGCTTATGTCCGACGGTCACGCGACAGATGGTGACGCTGCCCAGGTTCCAGTAGGCAACGTGCCCGTATACACGTTTGGTTTTGGCGAACACCACGATCCAGCGGTAAGTTTGAAACAACGTACCCTTAAATATATGTAACGATGTTAAGTTGTTGTGCAGCGTAATCTGGATCGATATACATACATGTAGGTGCTGAAGACCATCGCGGACAACAGCATGGGTGGAACGTTCTCGGCTGTTGGGAACCTGGACAACTTGAACGTTGCCTTTTCTCAGTGTTTGGCTGGGCTTCTCACGGTGGCTGTTCAGGACCTTAAGTTAACTGTCACACAACTCGAATCAACAATTGAAAACGTGTCTGCTGGAAACTATGGACAAACTAGGGACAACGGCTCGGTAACTGTTTCATTTGGCGATCTCTACGAGAAAGAGCTGCGCAAGGTCATAGTGGACCTTCTCCTCCCTCCTGTCGATAGTCGGGCAGGCGCGGATGTTATCGAAGTCACTTACACGTACAGGTGGCATTGTTAATTACGTACTATAAATCATTATGTTGTTTTGTGTGAAATTATGTTATATATTTTTGGCGTCTTAATTAGATCTTACTGATAATTAAGTATGTACGTACGTATCCATGCGTGCACAGTACGGGGGGAAGACCGCCGTTTGAAGCCCCTCCTATAGTCGTCACCGTAACCCGCATCCGGACTTCCATGGAGAAAGAGAGGGAGGAGGTGACGATCGAGGAGAACCGTCTCCAGACTGCACGGATGATAAAAGAAGCGAGAGACATGGCCGACGACAGCAAGCTAGACGATGCCAAGGATAGAATTGTCGATGCCCAGAACTTGCTTATGGATGTGGTTATTGAGACCAACCCGTTGATCGAGATGCTGAATTCTGAGCTGCAGCAGCTTCTGAAGTTGATGAGAACACAGAAGATTTACGAACAGCAAGGGCGTCCTTTTGCACTCTCTTCCGAGACTTCCCATGCTCGCCAGCGTTTGGCTGCAAGAGGTGATGTGGAAAAGCTGCGCTTGTTTGCCACTCCACGCATGGACGCGTACCTTGAGCAAGCCAAGTCATTCGACCAGGATCCCAGCAAGCCACCTCCTACAGTCGACCAGGATGTCGAGCAAGAGATCGCCGCCGATCCCCTCGCCCCCATCATTGGAGCTCTTAACTACTATATCCAGACGTCCATTCAGTCTCTCAAATCCATTCACGACATACTCAATAGAGGTCGTTGAATGCGTGCGTGTTTTATTTATTTCGTTGGCTGTCTTTAATTTAATCTGCATTTTGCATTTGCATGCACTACGACAAATATATTGAATAAACCGCGCCGTGTCTTGTGTTATTGTTAGTATATAATAGGAGGTTGTTAAGTTGTAATAGCATGCTTCTAGTAGTTCGGAGAAGAGTTTGTTATGCAGTATGTTATGGTTGTAACAGATATAAGTATAAATAAATGAATAGTGTAGTGGTATTGTTAACGCCATTACACTTCTCCTGGTCATGATTTTTCTCTCACTTGTTTCTCTACCTTCTCCTTCTCCTTCTTCATCTCCTGTGTTCTATTCTTTTCCTCAACCTGAAGGAAATCTGATATGGTATCAAAGCCTCGTTTCTGGTAGTTTGTTATTGGAGTTGGCAGCAGCATTTGGAGTAGTAGGTACGTAGAAGTCCAAGTGCATCTGGTTCAGGTGCGTCCTAGTGTGGTTGGATCATTGTTTTCTTCTTGTGGCATTCCTCCATCAACAATACGGTATAGTGTATCACATAAGCTTGTTGATTCGAATTATGCATTTTAAAAGTCACAATTCATTCCTTTGCTTAATACATTTGAATTAATGGGAACTGTAGATGGAACATGTCCAAGTCCACTACAACTTATCAAGGTAATTGAAGATGAGAATATAAGTGTTGTGCGTGGAGAGAAGAGAAAAGTAATTGTCAAATCCAAATCAGCAACAAACAATATCACACAAGACAGAGATTTACGTGGTTCCCCGAATTAGGTACGTCCACGGATGGAGAGGCTGTTCTTCACTATGTGTAATTGGGGATACAAAAGGGTGTTGGGCATAACAATAGGAATCCTAGCATATATATACT
>JAMKQA010000983.1:0-12683 GCA_024699735.1 Posidonia australis | reverse complement strand
TATATTTTAGACACCACACTCATTAGCATGGCATGGCATATCGCCCTTGGGCGTACAGCAAAGGCTGCAAAGCCGACATTTCATAAGCAAAAGAGAAATCAATAGAAGACCGATTTATCGGACGTACGAGGGTGCCTAACACCTTCCTCGTACGTAACAGGGATCCTTACCCATATTTCTGGTTTACGAAGACTTCTTTTTTCATTGGTTTGCATGATTTTCATGTTTTATATGATTTTCCTCGTCTTCCATTTTAATAGACTAGGTGGCGACTCCTGCATTTTGCATATTTTATTTTTTGCCGTAATTTTGCCGACTTTGGTATATTTTTACCATTCTCGACGGCATGGTTACAACCAGTCTACAACTACAAAGTCCAACAATTGAGGCGCCAAAAGTTTAAAGACACGACGAAAATGTTCAATACTAAGTGTAACATAGTCAAATGCAAATCCACTACAATTCGTAGATTAGATGCTTGTAAAATACCCATGAATCGTCTTAGATCGGCAAATGATTCTTCCTCTCCACTATATATGATTCTCAATACTTTTACTCTTGCATGCTATATCTTCTGGTAAGTGATGTCAATTCTTTTTTCAGTTTTCACCCTTTCCATAATTTTCGTTGGAGAACTATTTATTTTCATTTTCACTAATGGGATTATTAGCCTGCAAACGAAGGTTGAACTGTTATGACTAGACAACAAGTTTGGATTGCTATAAGTGTGATTTGAGGTATAACTCTTGACTTTGAGGAAAATCTTTCTCTTAGGCACAGATGCATGTAATCTCTATGGGCAACCATCTTGTATACACTTCATTGTATACTTACTTTTGAGGATGCAACAACTATATACTATACAAAATGATTCATGTGTTACACTTGCAATGCATGTACTAAGTCTTCTTTGGTGGAAAATTTTTTGTCAAGTCAAAAAGCATGACCTACATTAGTTGGTACACCATAAACATTTTCATGCACATAACCCTCTTCGGTGTTGAGAAATACAAGATGAACTACATCTTTTATGACAGAATTTTTTATCCAATCCTCATTATTAAATATGTTAGGAAGCTCTTCCAATGATTCATGTATTCATTATTTATGTAATGGTCATTAACATAATCAATTGATTTATTGTTCAATGCTTGTGACATAGAGTGAACAATATTGGTTTCTTCTTCAGTAAGTTGGTCTTCATCACTTGAAAATTCATCATTCAATCCAAAATCCCTTGTATCATTTTTCATACCATGTTGTTTTGTGTTGTCTTGTACATTATACGATGGTAAGTCCAAGTTTGATCGGGAAGGAGCATGATGATACGATAACAAGTCCAAGTTTGGTTGAGGAGGGGCACAACTTAAGGATCCACCAACTTCATATGTAGACAAATACACATTATAATGGTATGGAGAGAATGCACCCTTTTGATTTGGAACCCTACGAATTTTTTTAACTTATGATAATTTCAAAGAAATATATGATCATATATTTATTTATAACAAAAATGCGCATTTACCATTGTTCATGAAGAAATTGTAATCTTCCGATTGGTGTCACAATTTCTAATCCCAAAGTGCATTGAACGAAACTTAGATTAAGATTCATACTATGCTCAAAATTGTCAAAGTCGGCTAAATCAACATCAGAGTCCAACATTCGAATAAAGTTTGTCATACAATGTGCAAAATGTGCTTGAGATAATGTTCCATAATCTAAATCTAATTTATTCACATACACTTCCACAATAGGTACTTTATCAGTCAAGCTTGACATAACCTCCATTATGTTATCGTCTGTGATTTCAACATAGGTTGGCAAACAATGCAAAAGTCACTTGTATGATATCTTAATATCATATTAACGTCGATAAAATCCAATTAGTTCTAACACCTTATTCTTCAAATCTATTAGTTTACTTTTATGACGTAAGTTGACTATTTTAGAAGTATTGTCCTCATATTCTGGAGTTTTTCCATCCATAATAACATTAATTCCATCCTAGTGAAATAATATTGGTATCATATAATTTGCTATATTTGCCACTACAAATCAAAGAAGCATACGTTCAAATATTATCATTGTAAGGCAAAATAATCTCAACACATTGAAAATAAAAAGATAAAAAAAATAAGAGAGAAAACTACAAATCTACAACACCTCACAATAAGGCATCAAAACAAGCAGAACAAGTATAAGAATGTATATGTATCTGTCTATCTAGTTTAACAGTATAACAAGAAGGCATCAATGTAGAATGATTTATGCGGATGGGATAAACAATGTAAATGTATATGTTCTGACATGTACTTGAACTAACGTAGAATAAGAGAGAATAGAAGACAATGGTGGCGTTTGTGACATCGAAAACAACCAGAATAGGAACCAAAGTGGGGGGCGACACTAAAGTGGGGACTAGAGTGGCAGCGACACCGGAGTCAAGTTTTACTTTCATTGAATTCAGTTCTTTAATAATCGAATTTAGTTGAAACTTAATTTGACTTTTTAAGAATTAAAATTCCTTGAAACGAGTGAATCCAATACTGTTAATGAAATTTGACAGTATAACTATTGAATTTAATAAAAAAATTTTAAAAAAACACTAACAGGCCAATAGTCATGTGATGCGAGGCTTACTTTTTAAAATAGCCTAGGAGAAGGTTTATTTTTGTAATAAAATTTTAAAATAATATTATTTTAAAAAATTAACCCTTACACAACTTTCATCTTCAATTACGTGCAAAAGTTGCTGATTGTTTTACACCTACTTCAATTTATCTACATGAGACAATGCCTCATTGTCACAGTAGTTGGGAGAACTTCAAACTCGCCACAGGTCCTAGGTTCGAATCTTGGGACATGCATAAAAAAATTTCACAGTGACTGAGAGATAGTATAAACTCGCCATGCCCCCCCTCCTCTAAACCGATAACAAAAAAAAAAAATTATCTATATGCTAGTTAGATACTGTGATTGATCCAATTTATAAAACTTTGTATATTTCCGTTGGACACATGAAACGGTACTAGACAGATTTAATCAAGGAAAATTATTTGATGTGTGTCTTATAAAATTGTAACATTTTATTGATAATTATAATTATTTATTTATAATTATAAATTTCATCACCTTGATGATCAAGATAAGAAATTTCGATATCCATCGAATTCTTCTGTATCACGTGGGTACCATAGTTTAATTAATTATAAGATCCGCAACCACAACAGGAGACTCGAAGCCCGATTCCTCCCGTATCCTCCGATGGAGTAGAAGAAGGATACGAGATGGGATCGGAGACAGAGCAGAGATACAGGAAGCTAGGGCTTTCCGACGCCCTCTCCCGTCCCTACGACTACGCCCCTGCTTGCAACGAGCTCAGCTGCATCCTCCGAGCCGCCTACTCCAAGCTCCCCAAGAACCTTCAGTCCCAAGTCTTCCACGACACTCTCTCCGCCTTCCGCCTCCTCCCAGGGTAAGTCGGAAAAAAATTGCCCTTGCGTTTTCGAATTTGAGTCAGACATGGTTTTTGATGTCTTGTTTGGATGTGTTTTTTTTTTTTTTTTGCTGCTAAGAAGTTAAAAATTAGGTTTTCTTTTTTAATTTCGAAAAGTCTTTTAGCGATTGATATGCGTCACAATAACTTATGATAGGTGCATATTGTTGAATTGATATGTGTTAGCTTCTGTGATTGTTGTTGAGGGAGTAGAGTTCTGTGTCTAATTCCTTCCCTCCTTATTGGACTTATGAACAGTAATTGGTTTTAGAATATGCATTCGCTAGTGCGAGTATGATAGACGGCGAATATGCCATGTATATGGTTTTATTTCGGAAATTTTTCAAGATGGTTGTCGGATTTAATTATCATAACATGACAAGTGATTGTTTTAACATATGTGACAAGCGTTTTCGTTAAACATTGTGTGATTTGGAACTAGTTTCAGTGGAAGCACCAGGTACTAGTCGACTGTGACAGAAACTCCATTGCTGAAAGTTCAGTGCGTTACAGATTTCATCGGAATAGTTTCCATGTTTCCTATGTGCTAATTAAGGTAATGGCTGTTGAAATGTTACAGCAAGAGCAAGTTCTTGACTTCATTTGTCTTCCGTTACGTTGGTAAAGTCTAGGCAATACAAGCTTTGTTAGCAAGAGGGAATAGTTTCAGCTTTTTCCCGGCCATGAACAGATTCCTGCCTAAAACCACATTCAACTCTAGCCAAGTACAACTGCAACAGATAAGCTGGCAAGAGTTCAAGGAGGCACTTGCACTTGCTATCTCCACCCAGTCCTCTACTTTGATGCATCTTCAATGTCTCCATGCCCAAGTGATCTCTTCAGGCCTTGGTAACAATCTACACCTCTGTAGCCTCCTCATCAGAACATACTTCTCCTTCCGATGCAGTGACACTGCCCTCGTTGTCTTTCGCAGTCAGAACCCAAGACCCACAAAGGCCCTTCTCTGGAATACATTGATCCGTGGGTTCTTGGTGAATGGTCAGGAAAAGTTGGCCTTTGACATCTACCATGAGATGATTGGTTGTTCATTAGGATGTGTTCTGCCAGACAAGCAAACATTTAACCTTGTCATTTCTGCTTGCACCAACATGTCAGCATTTGAATTGGGGTATCAAATTGCTGGCCATGCTCAGAGAAGAGGACTTGAATCAGATTTGCTTGTTGGTACTGCATTGGTCAATATGCATTGCCGGGCTGGAAACCTGCAAGCTGCAGCATATGTGTTTGACAATATGACATGTAGAGATTCTGTGACATGGAATACCATGATTTCTGGGTATTCACAAGGTGGTTGCCTATCCAATGCCATTAATTTGTTTAAAAGAATGAGGCTTCAGGATGAAATTGCTTCTACAGAGGCTACACTAGTGAGCTTGGTCTCAGCTTGTGGGGATTTTGGTTTTCTTAAAATAGGAGAAAGTATCCATGGGCACGCAATTAAAAGTGGGTTTCCATCCAACATATTCATCTGTAATTCTCTGATAAAGTTGTATATCGAGTGTCACCTCTTAGATTTTGCTTCCAAAGTATTCCATGGAATGATGCTAAAAGATGTTGTGTCGTGGAGCACTCTTATTGGTGGGTATGTTGAATATGGAAACTCAGACATTGCAATTAAACTTTTCCATAAGATGGTCCTCAGTAGTGGGCTTTTGCCCACTAGACCAATCTTGCTCAATGTCCTCCTTGCTTGTGCTGACTTGGGTAACTGGTGCATGGGGAAAATCATAGAAAAAGTGTATGTAACTAATGGAGAGAACGGATATGAACTAGATGCCTGTTTGAGCACAGTGCTTATCTACATGCATGCAAAGTGTGGCCAGCTGGACATCTCACTGAAACTTTTGGATGAGAACCATTTAGTGAGGGGGGACATCATTGCATGGAATATTGCAATCAAAGCCTGTGCTGAGCTTGGGCAGGCACATAAAGCATCAGAGGTCGCTCTTCAGATGCAAAGGAGAGGTATTGGCCCTGACCCAACCACCTTCTTGGTGCTGCTTTCAATCTTTTCTCTTGTTCCTTTGCTTAAAAAGGGAATGAAACTTCATGCTCACGTTATCAGAAGGGGATTTGAGTTGGAAAGACCTATCTCGAATGCCCTCATTGATCTGTATGCAAGAAGTGGAGATATAAGAGATGCACGCCAGATCTTTGATGAAATTCGAGATAAGGATGTGGTATCATGGAGTTCAATGATAAAAGGTTATGCATGGAATGGAGATGGTGATGAGCCTTTCACTCTATTCGAGCAAATGATGAAAACAGCCATAAAGCCAAACAAGATCACTTTTCTTGCCATCTTAACTGCCTGTAGTCATGCAGGTTATGTAGAGAAGGGCAAAGAGTTTTTTAAATGCATGCAAGAAAAACATGGGTTACAACCTGCTTTGGAGCATTATGCATGCATCGTGGATCTACTTTGTCGAGCTGGGCTTTTGTCTGAAGCACGTGATATATTAGAAAATGAGCTGTCAGTTGCTACTGATAGTGCAGCTTTATGGGGAACTTTGCTAAGTGCTTGCAGGGTACATGGAAACTGGGTAGTTGGAGAAATGGCGGCAAGTCACCTGTTCCACCTGGAACCTGGAAATGCAGGTAACTACAAGGTGCTTGCAGATATCTACAGCTTAGCAGGGAGAAGAGGAGATGCAGTTGATGTATTGCAATCACTAAAAACAAAAGCTCTTGAGAGGAGGTCAGGCTACAGTTGGTTCGATGGAGGATCTTTTAAGTATAACAACTTGGATGTGAGATGAGGTAGCTCTGAGTATAGAACGTGTTATCTGAAATTTTTGTCATAGTTCTTATTGAAGCAACGCATCCAGAGCAGTTACAGAAACAGACTTTATTGTGCACCATTTAGGAACAAAGAAAGTAGCACTTTGAACATTATGTTTGCAATCAACTGCAGTTAAAAATTTAAATGTGACTGCCTACTTTTAGGAGAAACATTATTAATAAGTTGTGTAAGCACATAAAATCTTTGTCTTGGTATAAGGAGAATCCTCTCCTTTCTGCAAGGAAATTATATTACCTAAAATTAATACCACAAACAACTTGGCTTCCCTTTTCACATTAGTTATCATTAATGTCATCCAAAGTAAATGGTGTTTAAATTTATGGACTGCTGTTTCATCATCAATACCACGTGGATAGCCACAATGAGGTTATAGAACTAGTTTGCTACGAGCATAGTTTTAAGTGTTGGTAAGTTGAAAAACTGATAAATCAACGAAATATCGGTATGTCGGTGTCGGACTTCGGTAAGTTGAAAAATCAATACATCAACAAAATATCGGTATGTCGGTGGAAATGTCGTAAAAAATTCACTTTTGTTTACAAAATTACCACATTGATGCCGTATTGGTGTCGTGTCAATACGTTGAACCATGGTTGCAAGAGAAAAACCAGTGTTTTGCAGTAGTTGGAGTCATAGGGATGTTAGAAAACATGGCCATCTAGAACTGTGGCAAGTCAAGAGCAGGGCACTTATATTGTTAGATATACAATGACCTGTGATGCCTACAATTGGGAGGATCCATGTTAAAATCCTAGCTGTAGGAATTTCTTTCCTTGTTGCAAGGAGGTTAGGTTGCTTCTCCTGGAATATTGTAGGTGAAAGAAAAGCATCATCCTTTTTCCCCTGGAATACCTGTCCTAATTATATAAAAAACAAGGCTTGTTTCTTCCCTGTCTCATTCTAGAATAGAAGTTCTGATAGATTGAGAAACACTTGAGATCAGAGTGAAATTCCAAAAGCTAGTGCTAGGGAGGATGTTCTCCTGCCCTGTCCAGTTATACTTCACCTGCAATGAAGGCTTAGTCATCTGAGTATTTAATCCATTCGCACATCTTCTATTCGAATGAAGCAAGTTATGTCCAATTGATACAATGACATGCTAGAGAACCACCTCAGCCTTTTCAATGAATTGAGATGTTAGGTTCTGTCCATATCCTGGTGTCAAATTTCGATCCGTGTCGGCAAAATTTTGTCGACACGTATCGATAGGTGAAAGCAGGGAAACGACATTATGAAGTATGTTGCGACTTACCTCAAGTCGGACGATATTTCGGTGGATGTCGGTGCATCGGCAGATGTCGGTGGATATTTGATATTTTTTAAGGCAAAACTTCACGTATCGCCCGACATGCCATCCCTGCAACACGACACATGACACGGCTTTAAAAGTCACGGGATTCCTTCGTTTACCAGCGCTTTCTTCCATCTCCTTTCCTCCCCTCCTGAAGCTTCTCCAACAGTCCGTCGTCGTCCAGCGTCGTCGTCTAGAAGCTTCTCCCGTAGTCCAGTGTCGTTCGTCGTCCAGCCTCCAGCGTCGTCCAGCCTCCAGCGTCGTCCAGCCTCCGCCAGTCCAACATCTTCCACTAGTTCGCCGTCGTCGTCCAGCGTCTTCTCCGGTTCTCACGTTCGTCGTCCGTTGCCCTGCGTCGTCGTTTGCTCCGATCTCCAACCAGATTCGTCGTCCCTTCGTCACCCCCTTTCCTGGAGCACGTCTTCGAGTAGGGAAATCTAGCCATCGGCCCACGACTCACGAGCAGTCCTCTATTAAGTAGGACTCAATTGATGATCAATTAAATCTTAGAATAGATCATTGATGAGAAATCTTAGAATAGATGATAAATCTTAGAATAGATCATTGATGAGAAATCTTATGATAAAAACAATGGGTTATGCTTTTTTTTATTAAAAAAAGGATTGAACAGCACTACGATCCTTTTTTTTTTTAAACTCGTGTTGTCTAACCCTTTATGTTTTGTTTTAAAGTTCATGTCTAATGCCTTATTTTTCTTTTATGTAAAAGAGAATGTGGTTTATAAGATAAGGTGGATTATAACAAAATTTTCAAAAAAATCTCTTGCCGTCTAGCTTTATCTTATGTCTGTTTTTTTTCAAGTCCTTTCTTGCAGAAGTAGTTTTACTGTCTTTTAAGTTCCAACAAGTTAAAAATATATATGAAACATTAACAATAACCATCATTTTCTCCTTTTTGTTTTTAGCTTTTGTCTTAGAGTAAATCTTTTCTTTTATTTAAGAAATTCTCATATTTATTTTGTAAGTAATTAAAAAATAAAGATTTAACCTAATAATATTTCAATTCATTACATAAATAATAGATCTAACATAATGATTCTATAAAATCAGTAAATTTATATATATATTTTAAAAAAAAAGAATATTTCATAATTTATTTAAAAATCAGGAAAATTTAAAAAAACATCAAGAATGATTGTAAAAATTAGGAATAATTATACTTGGTGTATTTCTATTTGTTAGATCTTAGATTTTTACATGTAATTTCATGGCTTTTTGCATGATTTGCAATTTGGAAGACTTTTGTAATTTCATTTGTTGATTTAATTTTATTATCTTTACTTAATATTTATCCTATACTTAATATTACTACTTTAGTATTGTTGTACCACTTTCATGTTATACTACAACAACAAGATTGTATTGTTTAAAACAACTCTCATTTAAATCCTTTTTTTTTAAGTTCACATGCAATCTTAAATATAAAGTATAAACTTAGATTTTAATTAGATCTACATAATATTGCATAGATCTAAGGTTTTTTTCAAGTTTATTTTATTATTTTGAATCTTAATTTAATAATTTGATATATAATTATATAAATTAGTAATTCTTTATAATTATTTAAAAAATCAGAATATTTCATAATTAATTAAAAAATCAAGAAAATATGAAAAAAAATCAGGAATAATTGTAGAAACCACTATAACATGTAAAAAAATCAGAAAATATTTGAATGCATTATTAAATTAATGACAATTATCATTTGTTTTTAGCATTCATAATGTTAAATTTCTCAGAATCTGAAGGCAGCTAAATCAGAGGATCCAAGTTAGTTGCATGGATATCCTATTGATAATGATAGACAAAAAACA
Source organism: Posidonia australis (assembly GCA_024699735.1). Classification (NCBI taxonomy): domain Eukaryota; kingdom Viridiplantae; phylum Streptophyta; class Magnoliopsida; order Alismatales; family Posidoniaceae; genus Posidonia; species Posidonia australis. The sequence continues at coordinate 3,235 of JAMKQA010000983.1, read as the reverse complement.
CAATATAAATATTGTGACAAGCAAATGAAGAGTGGAGGAATAACAAGATTAAAATAACACCTTCCTGGTGGATATGGTAATGTAGTTAAATGTAAATCGTATTCATCTGTAGTTTCTGCTCAAATGAGAGAACTATTAAAGGACACTAAAGTAAAGAAAAGTGACAAAAAAGAGAAGAGAAGAAAGGTTCAACAAGATTCTCTTCAATGAAGATACTTCTGATGCTATTCCCATATCGAATTCAGATGATGATATAATTTATCCTGTAGACTGTAACACTTTAGAAGAAAGAGAAATGTTTAGAAGATCAGTAATAGGGTCTAGAAATGAAGAATGACATAGATAGCAAATTAAGTAACAGTGGCAGTGACAGTGGTATGACACAAAAGGATAAATGTAAAGGCATTACTGGAATGTTGAGAACATATAGTCAAAGATACGACAATCCAGATGCAGCTATAGTTAGAAAAGAAATCTCAAAACAGAAAACAATCAAAGGTATGTTTGGAAATGTCGGAGAAAAAGTCGGTCAAGCTGTAGCAAAATATATGTTCTTCAATGCTATCCCTGCAAAAACAGCAAAGAGACCTTATCTACAACATATGCTTGATGTTGCAGTAAAAGAAGGATGTGCAGTTCATTTTATTGATTTAATACTTAAGGACTTTAAGAAGACAAAGTTGGTGGAAAAGACAGTGAGAGATGCAAAGGTTGTAATAAATTTCATTTACAATCACTCTTTTTTACTAGCTTTAATGAAGTCATCCGAGTGTTGTGGTGGTGATTTGATTCATTCAGGAGTCACCAGATTTGTAACAAATTATATTGTTCTTCAAAGTATTGATCGAAGAAATGGATTGAAGTATATGTTCAATTCGCCACAGTGGTACAAATACCACGAGTGTGAAAGTCCAATTGGTAGAAAAGTAAATTCAATTATAAATAATATACATTTTTAAGAGAATTGTCGAAAGGTTGTACATATTATGGCACTAGTTTTAAAGGTCCTTCGATTAGTGGATGGTGATAAGAAGTCTGCCATAGGTTTCTTATATGTGGCAATGAGATTGATAAAGGATACTGTGGCTGATGTAGCATACAGATCATCTAAGACATATCTCAAAATTATATATAACAGATGGTATAACATACTTTTTCATCCTCTACATGAAGCTAGTAAGCATTTTAACATGAACATTCATAAATTTCATCATTATATTTCATTTATTACAAAATTATTTGCTAAATTAGTTTTTTTTTGTTAATGTAGCATATTATTTGAATCCACGGTTCCAGTACAGTCATCAACTTGGTAGTTGTACTGATTTATTAGCATTTGTCAAAAAAGATGTGATCAAAAGATTAGAGCCTAATGTCAATGTCTAAGTACAAGCTCTCAATGAATTGAAGTACTTTCGAGATGAACTTATGTTATTTGGAGAGCCTCATACGATACGTTATCGTGACACAATGACTTCAAGTAATATTTTTTAAATCATTTCTTTTATTTCATAATATTATTCTATAATATAGTTGATAAATAAATATCATATTTCAGGTGAATGGTAGATGTTAAATGAAACGGATGCTCTAAATCTGAGGAATATTGCTGTAAAGGTTTAATTTAAACGACAACAACATCTGGTTGTGAACGAAATTGGAGTACATTCAACCTTATTTATACAAAGAGAAGAAACAGATTAGGCACTGCATGGTTGAATGACTTGGTATTTGTACATTATAACATGTGGTTAAGAATAAAACATATTAAAGAGGAAGAAGAAAAAGATTATATGGACTCAATAGATCTTACATATATTTATAACGAGGGCGAAGAAGATGATCCCATACTTCAATGGTTGCAAGAAAATAGAGAACCAGTTCTAGATGAAGAAGAAGGTAGACTATCTTCTAGAATTGTTAGTGAAATGGACATTGATGTAGAGGAATACATGAGCTCATCAGGACGCTCTCGTGGACATACTCCAGGCTTAAGGGATGACAGTAGTACAGATGATGATGATGGCACACAACTACTAGACGACAATGATGATGGCATCAGAGATGTAACCCTACTTGCAACAGAAGAGCTAAAGAATAGAGAGAGACACAAAGGTCACTTAGCCCATTTACAGGAGAAGATGTCTTCACACATGTTACTCAAGATGAAGATTATGGAGGTCGGCTAGAAATTTATTATTGATGAGAGGATCGTCGTGATCAACAACTAGATGAAGATTCTTGGAGCAGTCATACAAGAGGATCTTTGTTAGACTCACTTAACTCTTTGAGTATTCATAATCCTAGAGATCCTTATGATTATAGTTTTTATGGAAGTGGTTCTGTTGGACAAACAGACTATAGTACTCAAAGCAATTGGACAAGAACTACATCTTCTTATGCTCCAAGAGAACAAACTGGATGGTGTATGGATTCATTATTTCATTATGTACCTCCTTCAATACAATATGAAGAGCAATCACCTGAACGTTTTCTAAGTCATTCTTATATCTCTCGACAACCTCAACTAGTATATATAATTCCTCAATATCCACCAATGGGATTCTTAATACAACTGCCAACATTACAATACTAATACTTCATCAATGAATATCAGACAAATTATAATCATATGTCTTGGAACAACTACGTGTTTTGGAGAGAGTCTCAAATTTGACAATAAATACATCGAGAACACAATATGGTTGATGTACAGGAAGAATATTTTGATCAACCAAGGCATTCTTCATGGTATTAAGCATATATAAGGTAACTTTTTTGAGTCTTTTTGTTTTTAAACATTTATTAAGTATTTTTATGTATTATTTATACTTCAGGATATTTCTATTAGGTCTATCTATTGTATTATCATGTGATACATATTGAGGAAGTTGATCTAAGTAGTCTAAGACGTAGATTATTACCTACTTTAGCTTATCTAAGAGTTTCAAATCAAAATTCAAAGTTTTTTTACTATTTCCATGGACTTTTGTAAATTTACCGCGTTTCTACCGACATTTCCACCGATATCCGACACGTTTCCTGTTTTTGTCGGATCGAAGTTCGACACGAAATCGACGTTTGATTCTATGGTCCATATCCCCAAGTTGCAATAGTTCTAGGCTTTTAATCCATACCCATGTCTTTTATTACTGTGTCCATTTTTCCCAATGATAAGTAAAATTGTCTCGTTATATTGTCAGTATTGCCTTTCAGGTACTTGTTGGACTCAAGA